>JAACJT020000013.1:14096009-14140660 GCA_009936485.2 Gymnarchus niloticus | reverse complement strand
GCAGCTTAACGTGCCTGTAGAAGATGGTAGAATGGCAGCTTAATGTGCCTGTAGAAGATGGTAGAATGGCAGCTTAATGTGCCTGTAAAAGATGGTAGAATGGCAGCTTAATTTGCCTTTAAAAGATGCTGGAATGCAAGGTTAACATGCCTGTAGAAGATGCTAGAATGGAAGCGTAACGTGCCTGTAGAAAATGCTAGAAGGGCAGTTTAATGTTTTTGAAGAAGATGCTAGAATGGGAATTTAACGTGCCTGCATCCCGAATCCTTCATTGACAGGGTAGTGAAGGTGGATGACGACCAGAAATGTGCATTTACCAGCTACATTTCACTTCAAACGTGGGGTATGTTTATTATTATCTTTAAAGTCACTGGAAATGAGGGCTTAAAAACCTTTTTTTTCTTTACAGACAAAGAAATCTAAATGTTTTCCAGGAGCTCATGTTTCAGAATCACTCCAGAAAGATGAGAACACAATCCCGTATGAATGTGCGTTGCAGCGTTTGCCCGGTAATGTCTGCTTGTGCCTGGACATTGAGGTATTATTTGTGTAATTGGCGCTGGAGTTTTCTGGACGACGTACAGTAGCATTACCCAAAAAGCAGGGGAGAGAGGCGGCTTTCTCGGTTACCCAAGCAGCGCTTGAGTGAAACTCTTCTGCCTTCCTTGCACTTTTCAGAGTCACCACCACTGCCAATCACAGGAGACTTCAACATTTTAAAGGCAATTTACAATAAAAGATAATCCTTCAAGAGGGAAGCTCATTAGCCCTGGTTTCACATGAGCGATACCCCCTATGAATTTGTTACAGACCTTGCATATCTTTTAAATCCCTGCTTAAATGTTATCCGTCCTCCAAGAACGATGTCTTTAATTTGTTTGGATTCCGCGGGACCAGAGCAATATTATATCTATATTTAACCCGAAAGCGTTTCTTCTTGGACACCGCTGGACGAGGCAAATGTGTTTTTTCAGGTGCTTGTACTTTGGAGAGGGGTTAGCCGCAACCTTGGAGGGCGTGACAGTCCAAGCCCCCGTGTGTCCACCAGCTGTTAACGGCGGTCCGGGGAGGAAAATCGGGATCAATCATTTCCAGCGTCGTTTGCGCCGACGCCGCGGAGAGTGGGGCGGTCGAGTCGGTCCAAAAATAAGGAAGCGTTATTTCATCTCCCAACAGAAACAAACCGGATGAACCCTTGTATAAATCTGCAGTCTTTTGGATCCAGACGAGACGCGGAAAGCTACCTCCATATTTGTGAGCGAAGACCCCGCGAAAGAACCTGCTAGTAATGCAACCAGCACCTTATCATCTACATAGGCCTACGTTATAGTTCAATACTCTGACTGACATGTGAATAATGCAAAGGAATAGTCTGAAATACTATGCGTGAGTGTGCGCGTGCGTGAGCGTGAACGTGTGTGTGTGTGTGTGGTCCACATTGACAGTACATGGACCGTGTCCATCACTCTCTGGGGAGCAAGTGTTGAAAAGTCTGAAATATGTTTGTTATGGGACTTCGTATTCCCTTGCTATAATGTGACATTTGTTGCAGTTTTAAAATACGGTGAAGGTGTCTATCTTTAGTTTTTTTTAAAAAACTCAATATTCCTGTACAGCATTCTACTTTAAACAAACAAGCCAACTGTCATGCAAACACCGGCACTGTGTGACTCTGAGGTCTCTCAGCAGTGTAAATATTTCCAACACAAAGCAGCATGACTGAGCAGAAAAGGCTTTTTTGTTACTGTTGTCCCATCTAGGTGCCCCTGTATTATTTTCTTTGGGGCGCATGGGCAATATATAAAAATAAACACGTTTGTTGTAATACAGTAGGTACTCTTGAGGGGCTAAGGTATGTTTAATGAAACCAGCCTGCAGATTGTCAGCTGGGCGGGCGAGCCAGAGAGCAGAGGGGATCAGGAGAGCCCGCCCACCATTGCCAAATGGGGCTGTCAGAAGCGGGGGGGAGAAGCCTTTGAGCTACAGTGTAAGAGGGGCGGAGGAGAGAAAGGTGGGCTGGGCAAATTAAGCAGTCGGAGAGAGGGAGCAAGAGATAGATGGGCCGAAGGAGAATGAGAGAGGTGCAGAGCAGAGGGAGAGAGATGGTGTCTTGTGTTTGTACAGCTGAATACAAGCTGAGGGAGTGCAGATCCCTCTTATACAGTCCATTAGGCTTCAAGCTCCACGCCGTGCTGCCCTCAACACATAAACAGTCTCTGGAAAACTTCTGAAATGTGTGAAGGAGCTGGAGACGTCTCCAGTGAGAACAATAAGTGCCTATTCACAGCTGTACAATGGCTACAAACTGCTTTTAAAGGGCCGGCATGTCTGGGATGGAAGGCATGCTCAGGGTGATATGACTGGCTACCTGCTCGGCAGGCGAGGAGAGTGCTCAGATAGTGAAGCACTAAGCCATGCATTTAGTCAGGCGGATTTCAATTTTTGCACTGAATTCTGAATAATCAGCTGCACTGAGCAGGAAAGAGCAACAGAATTGTTTTCTGGGTAATTACTGTTTTTATGGTGGTTTAATACAAGAATGGCTATTTCTTGTTTAGATCCAGATACTCAAAATTCATTAATCTGATGCAGCTTCAGCTTTGAGAAATTGTTTTGTGCCCC
This sequence comes from Gymnarchus niloticus, assembly GCA_009936485.2. NCBI lineage: Eukaryota > Metazoa > Chordata > Actinopteri > Osteoglossiformes > Gymnarchidae > Gymnarchus > Gymnarchus niloticus. The sequence goes on along the minus strand of JAACJT020000013.1, from coordinate 14,138,038 downwards.
ATAGTCCTCAAACATCATTACTTCCTTGGTGCCTGAGGTGAGGATTATAACAGTTTGTGTCTAAATGGAATTGATATTTCAATTGTTCCATTTTGGCAGTCTAAATTTGTGTCAGAGACTGATAAATTAGTGTGCAGGGCTCCCTGTTTAGTTTGACTAAACTCATTCATCCAGAATTTCTCTTGGACAAAACTGTGTGGTGAGGTAAAGGTTTTCCCTATCACAAATCTGTTAACAGCCTGACGTCAGAATGGTGCAATGAAAGGATTACATTACTTAACTTTGCAGTCTGTCTTCAGAATGTGTTAGAACTGTGTACTTACACTGACACCTGGCTAATTAAGACTCACTCTCCATCAAGGCAAAAGCCAGCAATCAACAGAAACAGAGAAATAAACACTGGGAAGGTGACCAGTGCCCCTGAACACACAGGGGAAGAAACACAGAGGCAAAGATTATGTTTTAGCTGGAAGGTGATGCCAAGTGAACGTGAAAAGATTGTAGATCAGAATAAAGCATTTGAGCTTCAGGACATACAGATCAGCTCAACTGTCATAGAGGGCATGGTTCATTCCAGACTTTAAGCATCTTCTGTGATTCTGCCTAGTGTCATTAGCAGGGGAACACTGAGCCGGTTTAATGATAGATTTGAGAAGCCTACAGAAGTGTCAGAAGTGGTGTCTGTACTGGATGTCCCTGTGTCCCTGTGGGAACTACGACTGAGCTATAGTGGCCTCAAGGCTGCTATAGAGCCTGGTATACAACCTTCAGCTATTTAGTGGCTGGATGTATGTCTACTATCTGTCCACCCATTCATGCACTTCCAGCTCTGTTTCCCAGTCCAATTGCTCAATAAGGAATTGCAATGAGGGCGGAAAGTCCTCTGGATCGAGGATTTTAATTGGTTGAGCCTACTTCGGCTTGAGGCCGATAGACCCAACCCCCCAAAACATCCGGAGGGGCCCTCTGGCTTCAAGGTCAAGTGATGAGAAGAACCAGATAATTGCTCAGACTAAACACACACGATGGGGAATGTCATTGTTTTGGATTTCTGGGCTGGGGTCTCTATGTATTCAGCTGCTTCCTGGTTCAGCTGTGTGGTTGCCGTGGGAGTCGTCGAGGTGCAAAGCGGGATGGCCGCTGACCCACCAGCAATGGGCAAAGACCAAGGGCAAACACTGAGTATATAATGTGCCCCGTCACTGCCCCCCCACCCCACCACACGAGGGAGCTCATTCCCCACAGAGAAATGTCACATGACCCAACAGCAGCTCTTAATTATCCTCAAACCTACCCTGACCCCTCATGCCAGTTTTTCTGAGGTCACTGCAGGACTTTCATCGGAAAAAAAAACCCTAGTAAGGGTTCTGCATTAGTCCACGTGTGATCAGGCTGAAGCACTTGTATGCTCACTGTGAATGAAGTTCCATATTCTGTTCTTTAACTTAGACTCAACCTGCTCTCACCTCGATTCATCAAATCTCTGGTTGCCCAGATTTAATTAAATCCATAGGTCGTCATTTTCACATATTAAGCTGCCTCTGTTGTTTTTAAAGATAAATTTTTTTGGAAGTGCTACTTACTCATCTTTAGAATCAATCTCTCTAAAGGCTGCCCTATATCTGTTTTCTCTTTGCGCCAATCTGACCACTGCACGGTTTATTCATGTGGACCATTACTGAAGGGTGGAAACCTACATGGGTGTGATTGTTGAACACTGTCAGACGCTACCTAGTTTAACCCGCTCCCCATTGGTTACTTTGTTGTTTGGCCACTGTTTAACTTTGGACGGTGACTGACAGGTCAGGTTAATTCCATCCTCTGCACGTTTTGATGTGCATTTTCTCTCATTAAGGACGACACAACCTAGTTTAAGATTGCCAAATAATCTACAAATAAAGCATTTCATTTTTTCGCTCCTTGAAATACAGCATGAATGCATGTTATTTGTAAATAATCCAAGTCATAATAGGAATAATAATAGAGTTGAGCTGGTGATAGTGAAAGAAAATCTGTGAACTTTCTCAAAAATATGAAGATTAAAAAGAGTTTCCATCCTCTGAAAATAGCAGGAGTTACGATTAATAGTTTTGACTGCTGTGGTCAGTAAGTGGTCCAAACAATTTGTAGATTTTGTTTATTCATTTTCTTTGAGTGGTGGGGGGTATATTTGCATAAATTCTAGGAACTGACCCTGTAAATGTGTTTCAGATGAAGGCAGACCACAAATGGATCTGTTTTATTTTGGATGGTCTGCATTGCAGGCATCAGGAGCAGAAAGTTATTCCAAGATGAGAACAGATTAATAAAGAGCATTAGTTCTTAAGAGGTAAAGACCCAACAGGTTCAGAGGTTCCTAACAGGCCTGTAATTTGTCCTAGATGCTGAGATTAGCCAGAACGTCATCAATCATGTTGCCCTGTGACAGGGTGAATGGGTAAACACCTTGTTACTGTGCCCAACGACAAATTGGGGTGTTCCTTGAAAGAAGTCTACCTTGCATGGAAACTGGCAAAACACGTATGGTAGTTTCATTGGGGACCAAGATCTTCCCATCGCCACCACCACCCATGTCACCTGAAAATATTTTTCTGTAGCTCTTATTTTATGTGAGCTTGGATTTATGGAATGGTAAAGTTGTATATTCCTGTATGTCATCTGCTGTAAATGAATAACAGAGCTACATCACTGTTGACATTCTGTATCTGCTGTATTTTTTCATTAATCTTTCATTATCCAGCTAACAATTCCTCTGTTTGCTCATTGATACAAATGGATTGATTATACTGTACTTGGGATGTTTATCATATTCAAGCAGAATTTGCCCCTTTATCATGTCTGTGTCTCAGTACAGTGCTAAGAAAGGAAATATATGATTTAAAATGTATTTTTCCCTCTCTCAGCCTTTTCTCTGACCACAGATACCGTACCGACATCTAATAATCCGTGTCATAGAGGAAGCAAATCGTTAAAAAAAAAAAGAGTGGAGAAAGCACATGGGTTGTTTTCATAGTGATGTAACCTTCTGGCAAAACTGAAAAGTAAAAGGAGCGATGGGGTGGCTCTCATGATGCTTGTAGGTTTTATTCCCATGGCGATGCTGCCAGTGAAGCCATCTTTATGTGTATTTCTGTAGCCTCGCATCTTCGAATGTGGGCTTGCCACCTAAGGTTAAAGTTGGCATTGGTTGAGAAGAGCGAGAGAAACTGCACAGGGGAGGGCGGCCCCGGTCCACCCTTAGCCCATCCTCATTCTCATAAACAGTCTTACTGCCAAAATGTCACCACGCTCCCTGGCGTCCCATGCAGAACCATTCAGTAGAATGCGAGACCACCACACTTGTTCTCCTCTGCAGACGTTGGCGGGAGATTAGAATAAAAACCCTGTCCTTCAGTGGCCTGGAACCCTGTTCTAGAGCATGGATGGCTTCCTCTCTTCCCAGAATGTTTGGTTTTTATTGACAAAGTGAGGACCTCGTGAGAAAGACGATAGTAGGGAAATGACTGGATGAGTAAAGACATGTCAGTCCCAAAGACTGCATCATGCCAATGTGTCCTTATACTTTTGGCTCATGGTCTTATTTTGAATTCCAGCACGAACAAAAATAGATTATCGCAATCTATACATAAAGTAACGCAATCACTCTGCTTTGCGTAGTTCAGAGGTTATCTTGTTGTGTATGACATGATAAGGTATGTTGCCTCTACACATGCTTTTTATTTATTTTGTTGTGGTAGAAGTTATGCACAGTATCAATCATGCGATTGCATAAAAAATTGGAACGTGCTAAGTGGCAAACAACCCTGCCTTTGTAATGCAAATCAGTCATCTCTGATAGCATTTGTGTATCAGTGAAACACATTCCGTTGGGTCCCATACCATTCTTGATACCCTGCACTGTGACACTTTTGCAAATCATTATCAGTTAGCTTTAGCGCGATCATTGTACAGAGCACCAGTGGAGGCTCTGCATGTTTAAACCCAACTGGGAACATGGTCAGACCCTCCAGGAGGCAACTGGTGCCAGCTGGGACGATGAGGGATTGATATGCTTCCCTAAAAAAAGGTGTCTGTGGGGGGAATAAAGGGCCATCGATGAATGTGTCACACCCTGAGGGTTTCCAAGTTCTTCTCCCTGTACATTCCTGGCAGTTCAGCCTTGGTGCGTAATGCCTTGTTGAACCAAGAAAAAGAAAGTGGTTCAGAAGGCAATGAAGTGTGACAGTGAGGGAGATGAATGGCATGCCTGGCTGAGTGTGGCTGCAGGACCGTACTTCTAAGGACCACACAGCTGTGTGAAGCAACAAATACAGCAAGCTTTAAAAGCCTGGCTGGAAACACGGTCTGCAAATGAAACAAAGGTGAAGATGCACGAGATTTGGCTATATGATCTGGTCACCTTGTTCCTATTTACTGTAAAAATAGATCTGTAATCAATAACACAATATGTATCTTGTGTTTGAACAGACATAATGACATTGTTCTCTGGTACACTTTATCTGGCTTTATAAACCTTACATATGGAAACCACCAACACTTCAGATTGGTGAATATTTTTAACAAGCTAAAGAGGGCAAAATATGACATGTAGGTGGTATTTTAACTTGGTTATACTGTATGCTTCTCAGACTATATAAGGGCATTATTAATATGTGTGGTATGTGTTTAATGGGTCATGCTGGGAATGGCAGTGTTACAATGGAGCAGATCAATGGGACTGACGCAGTTGGTTAGGTAATACAGTGAGGATGTGAGATGAGGACTGTTATCTAGAAGCTTCCATCCCCTGAAACAAAGGAATTGTTTATTGCTGCCCACTTCAGAAACCAGGACTGAGGCATGCTGGGAATCCAGGCTTGACTCTCCTTGTTTTCTCAGAACAAGTGGCAACACAAAGAAGAGAATAATAGGTAATATGTGACCTGGAATGTTCTTGTGGAGTGATTAGTCACTCTCTTGGCTGGGGAAAGTCAGTGTCTGACAGCCGGTGTAATGGAGGGGTGGAGTCTCATCTCCTAAGGGAAGCTGGGAGTCCATGGATTGGCTTCATAGAGTCAAGAGGAGCATGAGGAGAGATCATAGGTGGAGAGAACTTCATCTGATAACAATGGTCAAGAAGTAAGTCTGGGTTTGATGGGGAGGCATTATAGTGGAAGGAGGAATCCTGGAAATGATATCTGAAGGTAATCTTAAATCTGAAAATCTTTTGAGAAGAAACAACAGACGATGTGGGCCTCGTCAGTGTACAGGGTGTTAGAGAATTGATATTAGGAAACCAGCAATTTAAGGGTGACTATAACTCGATCGAGACTACCATAATGGATTCTTAAGGGCAGCTGTGAGAAGGAGTTATGATGCATGCATCGAGAGGTCTAGAAGGACAAATAGTGAAGAAAGGGCAACATGCATTGAGCTGGAAGCAGAGGAGAGCTGACCACAACCAGCTTCTGTTATTGTGCAGCTCTGTGGATTCAGGTGTGAAACCTGCTCTCAATAGAAACACAATATTTTAAATTAATTTTAGCATATGAAATGTACTTTGGTTTCTATCAGCATTCTTTAATAGGACCACAATTCTTTAAGTCAGTGGGAATGAGACAAAGGAGCAATTCTCTGTCTCTCTCTCTCTCTCACACACACACACACACACACACACACACACACTTACTTTTAAAAATACTGAGGTCCAACTCCACCCACCCCCCATCACCACCACCTAAATTGTAGAAATACAAAAGTGACCCACTGAAATGACATAAATAGGAGTTATGATTTGGAATATTAACATCATCACATACACATTCCAAATATGAATGGCTCATTCATGTTTTGAGAAATGTTTCAAATATTATCTAGCATAGCTGTAATCTGTTTAGCAATGTTCTAGACCCGGTATAAGGATCGGAAATATTTAATCTATTGATTTTGTGTGTTTACTGCATGAAATCCGCCAGACTGAAGTGTACTTGGAACATGGACCACTTGTCTGTGCTCCTCCAGTCATTTAAGTCATGGCGGTAAACAAACCGAGTTACGCGACAACCGGGATGCTTGTCTATTGTTGAAGTCTTGGCAGCAAGCCCAGTGAGTAGAGAATTTGTGGTTAAAACAAGATAATACACTTCATCCCCTACCCACCTCCTCAAAGAAACAGTGAGTGCGATCAGATGAGCAAGCTGAAGTTGGTATTTTTTGCTTTCATTATAACATTTTTTCCGAAATAAACCCGTTTATGAAACATTTCACAATTTTCACAAAAATACTGAGGCCCAGTCCTCAGGGACCTCAATGGTGTGTTATGGCCTTACATACACATATAAACATGACTTTTCTTTGATTTGTTTTCCAGCAGCCTGTGACCCTTGACCCCAGTCAGCCTGTTGGTAAAACCTTCTGATAGCATCAGAGTTGTTCCTGAAGAGAGATTGTCCAGGTTTTGTACCATTTTGTATGGTGGTAAAGATTCTGTCCTGTTTTCAGTGAGAGCCCTGCCCCAGATGTGGCATTTGTTACATAAACAAAATATGACGGCATTAATCTTTATTGTAATCAAAAGGATTTCAGGGCTGTGCTTTCTCAAAAAATCTGTTTTGAGCAGAGTACCATCTAGTGGCAATTCCTTGTACTAATTGTCAAATGTTTTTGCTTAAAAGTCTAGTCTGACAGATTAATGACAATACCATTCCATCCATCCAACCACTTATCCTGTCCGGGATAGACTGTAGGCCAACAAGTTAAAGAACCATCATTCCTAATTTTTTTCATAAACACTTTCTCCTACCTACATGCCTCTTCTACTGTGTCAGTCTTTCACCACTTCCTGTGGTACTTATCTGGGGGGGGGTGGACTACGCTACTCCTTGACTGTAAGACAACAAAATAACTTCTCTCTCTCAGAAATATTAGTCTCATATGTGGCCGAGACACAGAGCTGTGTTACACATATCAGGAACTAGAATGTGTAAAAAGGAATTAGAGTGAGGAATTAGAATGTAGCAGAATCTGCTGCCGTGGCCCAAGTCACAGGGCGGATTCCACCCACCCTTCTACCATGCAGACGCACACGCACGTGTATGCACCTGAAGCCCCCTCCCCCCCAGGAAGGGCCTACATAGCTCTGTTTACTTGTGTTCACCTATAATGCAAGCTGGTAATCTTTGGTGCATGTTGACATCATGGACAGGGCAATGCTGGAATCTGGTATAAAGAAGCTTACAAAATACATTAAGGTGATAAAGCTGGAGATGCTGGTCCTTTTTGTGTCATGAATGCTGCTCGCAAGAACTGACTTGTCTGAATCTTTTGTAACCTCAAAACTGTTTTTATTTGTCTGCCACATATTTTCCTGCTCGTTCTCTCCCAGCTGTACTCAATGTCTGACATTATCCATTGTTTGTTTAAATTTAACCGACGGTAGAGATCCTCGTGAGAACAAAGCTGTTACGAAAATGGGCCTCTCCATGGCATTGACCCAGACACACGTGTTTGTGTATTTCCACTTCCCACGTGTTGCATGGTAATTGAAACCTCACTGTTTGTACTGAGAAAAAGTTGGTATTTTTTGGTAGTCACTTACTCTAAGCTCAGCCCAACAGCACATATAAACTGATTCATTGACTGCTGTATGCTTGCTATATGTTTTGTCTTCCTCACTTGTATGTCACTTTAGACAAAAGCATCAAATTAATGAACCTCAATGTAAGTTGGGGCAGTCTGTCACAGCGTGTCCTGTCATGAGGTGCAACCCATTCCCACTGATCTGCTGCGAGGAAGGAAGTGTTCTGCGCTGGGCCAGAACCCTATAAAACCAGAATACCGATAACTCATTATTGTTTCACCTACCTGTAGCAAAGTCCCATCGCTAATTGGTCTTTGTAACCCAGAACCTGGTCCAAGCTCCAGGACATTCTCACTCATGCTGGATGGGGTTCTAATAAGATCAACTGACAATGGGTGTGGAGGAACCAATGAGAAAGCTTTGGTTTAAAAGTCATCTGAAATAACAGCTTAACCCCAGAGACCTACTTCAACTTTACGGTCATGCACAGTGCATTAACTGAAGGCAACCAATGAACTTTTAACATGAAACATGGGCATAGAAACAAACATTTTCCTGCATATTTTTAATGAGTTTGGCTCCTACAGTTCTTTTCCTAACTGTGAGGCAAGCAGACTGAAAAACACACTTAAACCTAAACATCCAACACATTTTCATGAAACGTCAAATATCATTTTACACTTCTCTAGCAAAATTATCACTTTTCAAGCAGAATCCAAACAAATTCCAGCCTGTTTTAACACAGTTTTAGATTTTTTTTTCCAATTTCTCTCTGTTATCATCATATACATGTAATATTAATGGATATAACTTGCAACAGTGAGGCTTAATACTAGGCAGGGATGTTTCAATTACATTACATGTCTGCAGCATGAACATATTTTTAAGTGGAAAATATAAACAGCCCAAAAGCTATTTGCATTGATTACAACGCCAATGTTTTTTGAGGTGCTGGTAGTTTTTTGGCAGGAAAGGTATGCATTCTGTGGACTGTAACAAGTTCACACAGATCAGTCAGGCAGAGACAGTGAAAGAGAAAACATTGTGGTAAAATAAAATAAAAACATTTCAAAAGATGAGGAAGACTTCTGTCAGACAGAGACAGCTGCTGGAGGTGGGATAAGTATTCACGCATTCACTTTTTCAAAACAGTCAACAAGATATCGAACTAATTTGGAAGATCTCTTATAGAGTGTAGTCCTCTATAATTTGTTATTGTTTCACATAGCAAAGTCTGTAAGCACTCATCAGTAATTGTTTTTTTTATCCCAGATTTCAGGATGTTTGGTTCAGATCAAAACTGCCTTTCCCATATTCCTCCAAAATGGGATCCTGAAGGCAGCTCGAATATCCACCATATTCTTTCTTGCACAAGTGCATCCTGAATTTTTGATTGCCTTCACTGTTGCATGGCTTCATGTAACTCATGCTCCCCACCAACAAAGTTAGTAGTCTAATCGGAGTACATGATAGATATGTCCTCTCTACACTGAAGGCAAAAGATTGCATTTAAGCAAGAGCCTGTTTCCAAAGCGTGGGCAACCTCTACACATGCTGCTCTAGTCATAATGCAAGTAAATGGCACACTGTGTCTCTTCACAGTCTTGCTTCCCTGTTTGACATTGAATGGTCCAAAGTAATCAATTGCGACATCCTTGAAGGGTGGTTTGTCGGGAAGTAATGTCTTGACATAAGTCAGATGTCTTTCGTTATGTGACCTTGACTGTTCAGCAAGTCACACATCCTGAGAGAAACTTCCCCACTGTGGAGTTTACTGCAGGGGTCCCTTATCTTTCACATAGTTACGAGAGTATATAGCACATCCCACATTGAAATGACATTAAATCTTTATTTGCATGATTTCACACAGTACTTTTCACATATCTACATTATCTCATGTTCTCATGAATATCATGGAAAATTGTGGCGGTAGAGATGTTCAAGTCCACCTACTGTATTTTCCAAACTGCCTAACCATATTCAGGGTTGTAGGGGGGCTTGGAACCTATCCCAGACAGCTGTAAGGCATAAGGCTACCTGGATGGGGTGCCAGACCGTTGCAGGGTACAGTCAGGCTTCCAGTCACATACTATGGACAATTTAGCCACTCCAATTAGCCTATAATGCATGTCTTTGGACTGTAGGAGGAAACCCACAAAGCATGGAGAGAACATGCAAACCTCACACACACACAGACAGGATCTGAACCACAACTCTGGAGGTGCAAGGTGACGGTGCTAACCACTGAACCACCATGTCCACCGATATGCAATCCCTTTGGTATATAGTATTTGCTGGATGCTTTGCAGGCATAGCAGACTTACTGCCATGGCCACCTCCTTTCAGAACTGAATCTAGTCCAGATAACTGACTGACTCTGACACTTTTTCACATTTTTGTTGCCTTTCATCACCATGGAAATTTCTTTTTGAAACCTCGGCCAGTAACAAAGGACTTTTGTATTCAGTAAAGTTCAGTCATCATGAATTTCCAGAGGTATTCTTCATCTTCCATGATCTATTTGTAAATGATTCACCACAGAATGAAACACCTTCTGTTTCCAGTTGAGAACCCAGTCTACAGTAGATTTTGACCAACTGGAATAGTGGTTAATAACACAGTATGTATCTTCAGCTGCCTGTGTGACATGTCCTGTGACTGGGTGTTTAACCTCATTGTCATGTTCTTTAGTTTGGAAGTTGTCAGTTCAGTTTAGCTACAGGTACTCTGGTTCATTCTGGATCAGTGGGCCATGAATTGAGCTCTGATTTTTTATAAACTTGATATAAGTAAGCCTTCTGGATGCATGGTCAACTGGGTTAATTATGGTGTCGATAACCTCAACTGTGTGGGTTGGTTATTTGTTGGGAAGTGGTAATGCAACCACTGGCAATGGCAACCACTACTGCAGGCAGATCCAAGTAAGGAAAGACAGCTTGTTGCAGTGGGGCTACAGCTGATTTTCCTATCATTAGGAAGGTTCAGTGAGCATACTCTCTTCATTTACTAGGTTCTAAGTCTCATGTCCACTTTTGCTTGCATCTCTAAGTGGTGGACCTATGCTGATCCTGAAGGTCCATTGGTTTTACACATCTGTTGACACTGTAATCAGACAATTGATGCAGCTCCTTGAGCCATGAGATCTTAGAGGAAAATATCCTGCAATGTCATTGTACAAATAAGCCTCTCATAACATAGAGATTGCACAATAATTGTCACTGATAGGTTGACTGGACTGGAGAATATCTTGACTCAAATCTGGGTCTCACACCTCTGTGGTTCTCAAGGTGGTACAGAAGGCTGTAAAATGTTAACTTGAGAGCTCATGGCCTCCGTATCTGCTCTTGTGGTGACTGGCTGCTGCCTGAGGCAAATCTCTATCCCAATGAGAGTCTGTCAGGTCAGGCCCTTGTAAGAACTTTTCTCCTGAAAACTATCAGAATAGTTCAAAGCCACCTGTAGCATACTTTACACTGTGAATCTCTTTTTAATTATGCCATCAATAAAGTTTGTGTGTTCTTTACAGAAATTTTGTGAGTTTATTTTTTGAGTGTTAGTGATTTTTGAAACTGACTGCTTTGGCTCTTCTTTTCTTCATTGGAAGGCTGATATTGTAATGGTTGTCAGTTTTCAGAGCGAGATGCAGATGTATTGGTGATCTTCTTGGAACACCCCTGACCTCTCATTCCTAGGCCCTCCTGAAGGTGTTATGTTGCTTGCGTTGTTCCACATCTGCCATAGAAATTCTGTTACGTAACTATAGTACATGGCTGTATGTTTTAATCTGTGATGGTGTGAGCTGGAGCTTTGAGCTCATCATTTACATTTCAGATGAATGTATGCTTGCCGGCAGACGGCTGCTTTTTATTACACACCATGAAGTGCTGGGCTGTACTTCAAAAGTAAACTAGCTACTGCAAACTAGCTGAAGCTGAAACATTGGTGAGCACGTTATTTGAGACAAACAACAACACACTTGAAAAGATGAAAAAAGACATGTAGTTCATCCTACAAGCACAAGGGGGTGAACAATGACTCTGCCTGATTTTAGGTCTTTTACTCCAAGTTTAGTAGCAATTATTTTATTAAACAAACAGCTTTATTTAACCAGTTTAGTCCCATTGAGGTTTAGGATCCTCTTTACAATAAAGACCTGGCAGTAATAAAAACTTTCAGGCACAAAAATAAATAATAAAACACTTAAATCACCAGTCTTCTATTTGTATGTAAAGTCCTTGTGATCTGTCATCCACACAAACAAATTCAACCTGCTTTCTATCATGTTCATTCATTTTTGGTGCAAAACTGTAATTGGGTTGCACAATCAACTATGTAACATGTTTTGGTCAATCATGGAGTGTTGGGGATCCCAAACAAAGAAACAGTGAAGACTGAGGTTCTGATTGCCTGCCTGGGCAAGATGCGGTGGTCACCACAGGGAACTCTGGGTTTTTTTTTTGCCATAGTGTACTGAGTGCCTGGTAAACTCTGTTGTTTCTTCTTGTTTATTTGAAATATACCCTGGCCTTACAGATCACTGCTGCTTGGTTCCAGTGAAACGTCAAACACTGGTGCCAACATGAAGCTATTTCACTTCACCTTAATAAGGCCACTTTTCACTATAGTTTTGTCATGGAATGCTGTCTTTGGGAATCGTTTCTGTGTGAACAGCTTTTTTGGTGCTAAACATCAGGTCAGTCTTTCTGCCCTGAACATTGATCTTCTTTGCCTTGGAGCAAAGCATAACTGAACTTCTCAGGTCCATCAAATCTTAGGCTTTCACAGCTTTGTTACTCTTTTTGAAATTTATTTTGATGAGCACAACAGCCAGAATGTCTCAGACCCAGGGCAGACACTCAACTCATATCTGGTAGCTGTATTCTCTTTAATAACTCCTCCATGACTTATTCTTTGAACTTCCCTCCTGTTTAGCAAAGTGTGGAATGCTGGGATGTTTCTGAAAAGCCCCCCTAGAAACTCCCTGAAATGTTCAGACTGCCATTATAAGCTGACACCACACGATGAGCATTTTTTGCAGAGTTAAGTTTAGTTATCAAATGGCTCTTTTGGCTTTTTCTGTCAGGTGTGCTGAAGAAGCAGGCGAGACTTATGATCTCCAGGATACAGTTTGTGTTTCCTTGACAACAACACAGATACATTTTTTATTGGTCACATACTTGTGTCATCTCCATGTAGGCTTTTGTTCTGTTAATCCACATTTGAACCTGTTCTGTAAATTCTAGGTAGGAAGCTGATTTAAGCATATACCAGATTTTTTGATGAGCCTCCTGTTCGTTTTCCTTCAGGTGTAAAGCCACTAATGAATTAAGTTTAGGAAAGTCCTCAAGCTGTAATATATTAATTTGCCTCTCTGCATTAGCGAGATTTTGTCATTTTTCTTCGAACCCTCTGCTGTCAGCGCCCTCTTGCGGTGTTATTTATTATTTCTCGTAAGCTGTTCTAGTTGTTTTCACGAGGCAAACTGAAATTAAATCAGCATCTCCGACAATTTCACAGGGCGTAAACGCTTCTTTTGGTTTTTCATAAGGACCCAAGTTTTCATAAATGCCTTTACAGTAAGTATGCAAAACTCCACTTCTCAGTTTCATTAACTTCAACCGACCCCTCTGGCGCAGTTACCTATTACCGTATTCTATTAGTTGACACGACAACAATACGTTTGCCCACCAACTAATAAAAATAAGCTTTACACTTCGTTTTGAGGCACGGTCTAATTCACCTAGCAGTATGTTGAAATTCATTAAGTCATTTCTCTCTTTAATAATTTTTTTGATAAAATATATTCAATATCACTAAACTGCATCAATGGCAATACAACAAAAAATGTCAATCCTAACATTTCAAGCAGTTAAATTTTAAAATAGACAAATCAAAGAAAAAAATCAAATATCGGCACTATAAACTTTTAGCAAGCACAGCAACAACAGTACAACAATTAAAATCAATCAATACATTTCAAGGAGTTGGATTTTACATTAGGCAAAGCAAGTAAAAAATAAAATTATTGTGTGCATTTGAATTTTTAATTTTGACTCATAATTTGTTACAGGCTCTTTTCATAGAACTTAAGCAGCAGACTTGAGCAATGTGCACACAAAAGCTGGATGATTGTTTGGATATCTTCATCTTGCTGGCTTACGTTCCATCCCATATATTTTTATGTAATTTATTTTATATTATGGTTAAACACTAAGTTAAATAAATGAAAAAATAAATAAATTGAATAAAAATACAAACTGAAACTAGAAATATGAGCAAAATATTTTCATGGAGTTAGATTCTTACTGTCACATCTGCACCAGTACTCTGGGCTCCCAAGGACTGACCAGATTTTTGGTGTACCCATGTTACTTGTTTTCCTTGTTTAGTTCCTCCAATTGCCTTTGCCCTGGTTACCCTCATGTGTCTCACTTGGTTCCTTTATTTAAGCCTAGGTTCCCCTCTTTTCAGGGTTGAAATTTTATTTGTGTTGTTTGGTTTCTGGTCTTTCAGTTTGTCAGGTTGGAATTGTTTGGCTTGTCCATGTTGTCTGCTGTTAGGGTCCTAACCAGTCATGTTTTTAATTCATAGTCTTGTTCCTGGTTCCCGGACTAGTAATTGTCTAGTCATGTCCACTTGTGTCTTGTGCCTACGGTCCTAGTCTTGTCCTGTGTAGTTTATCTTTGAGTTCTTTCGCTTATGTTCAGAGCAAAGCCTTGATTATTCCTTTGCTTGGTTAATAAACCCTGTTCAGAATTGCACTTGCATCCTGATCACCCTTAGCTTGTGGCCCTACAACCAAAGATGTCAGCAGCCGGTGACGCTTACAACTAGGTAACAAGGTTGTGTCTTTGTATTTAATTAACTGGCACCTCATCTAGGGTGTCTCCTGCATTGAGTCCCATACTGCCTGGGATGAGCTCAAGTCCCAACATGACCCTGATAAGTAATTATTACGTTCTTTATTGTTTCACACAGATGAATGTAAGTTACATTTAAATAACATCCTCACAGTATTATTACCCAATATTTATTCCAGCAGTATCAAATGAATTAAAATTTGAAAATTGTGTTCAGGCATCATGTTGGGCGTTTGGGAACGTAGTAGTAATATGACGACTGTTCACTAAAGGGAAATGTTGCATTCAGTTTTTGACAAGGCTCAGTGGTGGCAATGGATATAAAGAAAGATCCTAACAGTGATGATGGCATGCCTGTTATATTGTGAATCTTGTGTATTGCGTGCTCATCTGGCAACTAAACATCTAAAACCATAATTTTGGAAAACTTCCCTCTGAAAGCAAAATGACCAAGTACACAGGTAACAAAAATCCCCAAGTAGCCTTGGTGTTAAGAAATCAAAATTTTTATTGAATTCAGGCCCTTTAATTTTTCATAATTGGAAACTAGACTTTCTTTTGCAAATGCAGAATTAACCACTAATCCACTGCAAAACTTGAAATATTATTACATTAATTACACTTTTAGTGTACTGCAGTATTCAAAATAACCACTAGATGGCACTATTCTAAAGAACATCTAATGCTAGAAGACTAACAGCAGTATATTTGCCCAACTACTTAACCCAATCAGAGTCACACGGTCACCTGGAGCCTGCCCCAGGGAATATGGGGTACAAGGCTGGGGTAAATCCCAGATGGTATGCCAGTCCATCTTGTGGCACATATGCACTCACAATCACACAATATGGGTAATTCAGAGATAGCAGTTGGGATTCGTAACCCCAGTGCTGGAAGTTTAGTGCAACAGTGCTATCCACTGCCCCACCATGTCCCCTACAGTATGTATATTTAATTTTTTATTCAATCATTTGTTTATTTATTTGAATGATAATTTTTTTATGCAATGTCAATATTAAAGTACTATGTTGTGGTCATGATACACCCTATGGGAGTATGCTAGCATGTGAGGCCCGTGTCTGCTGTGTGTGTGTGGAGTCTGCATGGTCTCCCCATGTTTCCTCCAGGTACTCCAGTTTCCTCCTGCAGTCTAAAGACATGAAGCTAGGTTAATTGGCATCCATGAAGTGTCAATAGTGTATGACTTTGTGTGTGTGTGTGTGTGTGTGTGTGCACCCTGGCATCAGACTGGCATCCCCTCCAAGGATTAGGCCCACCCTGCTACCATATGTTGCCTGGGACCCTGACCAGGATATGCGGTTAGAAGATGATTTACGCTACCTGCAATTTTACAGTAAATGCTACCTGCTGTCAGTAACAGTCCCATTTGGACCACCATATGGGACAAATAAATATTCATATTGTTCAGCTTTTGGTTCAATACAGCAATCCCTAGCCATCATACAAACAGAACTCGATTTGGTTTTGGTTTTGTTTTTGTTATTATTTCTTTTTTTTAGATAAATCTGAGTAGCTACTCTGTTCCCATAACCCTTATACGCGAGGCTCATAAATTCTGAACTTTTCTCTGTCCCTCTCTGTCACTTTGAGCCACTGAGACATGAGCCCAGCTTCCA
This sequence comes from Gymnarchus niloticus, assembly GCA_009936485.2. Classification (NCBI taxonomy): domain Eukaryota; kingdom Metazoa; phylum Chordata; class Actinopteri; order Osteoglossiformes; family Gymnarchidae; genus Gymnarchus; species Gymnarchus niloticus. Next base: position 14,121,983 of record JAACJT020000013.1, on the reverse strand, counting down.
ATTGGCTTGGCTGAATAATGGCAGCATGTGACACTGAAAGGTGGCTGCTGTCAGCTCAGTGCTGTGTTAACCCCAGGTCACTGAATGTTTATTTTTCTGGCCTCACTTCTGTGTCACATTCTGTGCAGTGTTGAAAACATAAAGAGTCTCATTAATCTGCCGTCGCATTACTTTTAAAGCTATTTGGCAAACTCTTGAACTGTAACCTCCCTGACAAACTTGGCCCCTGCCAGTGATCTTCCATCAAGCAATTTGTGGGTTGGTTTGCCTTTACGTTAAATTTTACACATCTCTTTTTCACACCTCTCTGATCTCAAGAATGATAAAGTTCCAAGGATTTTCCTGGGAAGAGTTGAACCAGCTAGATAAGGCTCCATCAGTCAAAGATAAGGGGCTCTCATAAAGAGCAACCTCTTCCAAAAAAAACACAAGATTCTGACATTTAGCTGCAGCCAATGGCCTTGAAGATCTGTGGATGAACTGCCTTCTATGCCTAAAGGTAACCAAACCAGCACATTGCTCTAATTGCATTTCTATTGCCCAGTTCAGCAAGAGACCACATATCTTGTTGAGACCATGTATCTCAGGATACATCACTGTTCAGCCATCATCCATCCGGGTAGTATAGGGCACTTATTCTGGGTGCATCTTGTATAGTATGCCAGTCCATCACAGAACATAGTCATACTCTATGGGCAATTTAGATACACCAGACATACTAACTGTATAGGATGTACAGATAGGGAGCACAGACAGAGTTCCCAAGACAACCCATGTGATATGGGGAAAACATGCAAACTACACAAAGACAGTGAGGTGGGATTCAAACTCCCCACCCTGGATGTGTGAGGCAACCCACGAGCAGCCCCTTTAACAGTCAGCTTTACAGGTATTCTTGTAAGTTTACCTAAGTTTTGAATCATATGAAATATGTGTGTAGCCTTTGTACAGCTGACTTATATGTAAATGCTGCTACAGGAAGTATTCACTCTGAGGATAATGTAGAGAGTTTTGTTTAATTTTAGAATTATTAAAGAATTACGGGGAATTTTGGGTTATAAATGCTTCCAGGTTGGAATTGTGTGTACTCTGTCAGCCTGTATCACATTTGCAGGCAGGAGGAGTCATCCGGAAGGTGAGTACTTTGAGTACTTAGCTCTAGGCGAAGTACAAGAGACTTGGAATCGGTGGGATGGAAACCATGAGGAAGAATTAGATGACTGAGAATTATAAGAGGATGCTGGAGAAAGGGAGGAAGAAGAAAGAGGCTGACTGTACCACATCAATGGTGGAAAGGAAGCATAGAAAGGAGAAGATGGATGTGGTACAGCATTTTGAGGAGGTGAAGGAAGAAAGGGTGATGGAAGCTGAAGGAAACTGAAGACTGACTCTGGGGTAGAGTAACGCTTATCATAAGCCAGAGACCATCACAAATGATTGGTAAATCTGCTGCACCCACAGGATGCCATACACCACATGCATCAGCCTCAGCCACGAGGCATTTGGGAAACTTCCCGTCATGTCAAACAGTCTTTAGAATCTCGTTAACAGCTGAACTTATGTTTCCAGGTACATTAAAATCATACAAGATTGGGAGTCACTATGTATATTTAGGAGGTTATCTCTGCCCACAACTAGTGAGCTTTAGAAAGAGCCAGAATGATGTATCACCACTCTACCATTCTTGGGCAGGTGAGATTAATGGCTCACGACTTGGCAAGGCATGCCAGCTGTGAGGAGAGATAGGTGCAGCAGCAAAAAAGAAAATTATGGCCTGTGTCATTGTAATTAACCTGCTGGGCTTCACGACCATTCAGAAAAGAAGCAGCCTGGCCCTCAAACCCTCCCCGGCTGCCTTCATTTGCCTCCCCCATCGTTAAATTAGCATGAAGCATGCGTGGCTCTGCGACTGGAGCAGTCATTTCGTTCTGAGAAACCATCATATCACAGGCATCGTCTCAAGCAGAGACCTCTGTGAAAATTCATTATAGCGAGGAGCTGATTTGTGGATGTGCCTGGCTTTGGGAACGAGGACTTAGTGACGGTTATTACCCCCTCCCGTGGAAGAAAAGAAGTAAATAAAACCGAATTGGAGAGCTGTTAGCAATTAGCAGGTTTGGACTGTTTGCAGTTTGCCGTCCCTTTTCATGCTCTGGCTTACCCAATCCAGAGAAGAAGGCATATCGGCTTCTAAAAAAGACTGTTTACAAATGCTTGTATTCATAAAAAGTATTATTTTACCTCTTCATGTCTTGCTATATTAGAAAAAAAATACTTTATACATGCTCATTAATCTCCCTGTTTTAATGCTGATCTCCTGCCATCCTCATGGTAAGAACTGGCAGCGTGTTCAAAGGATGGAAAAACATCATATTTAGCCCAAAGGACATAATTTAAGTCTAATGAAGCAATATACTGAGTGTGCTTGATACAGTGAGCCAGAAAGAATGTTTAACACATGTAAGGTCCATGAGGGAGCGCATGCTAATGCCATGCAATGTTACTTTGGCCCAATCGTGGATGAGGTGAATCCAACTACAGCTGCTCCTCACTTAACGACCGAGTTCCTTTCCTACGACTAGGTCGTTAAGCGAATTGGTTGATAAGCGTACCGATATTTGAAGCATTCTGCATTGGTAGTGGTTTTGTGTCAACTACAAAATGACCATGGAGGCTTCCCTGAACTTTAACTATGTTTCAATAACTGCCAGTAACAGGCAACAACAACTTGCACATACACCTTCCCCAGCAAGACCTTTTCAAGGTTACGCTGTATCTACCGTGAAGCGTATAGTAAATGCGCAACAGCATTTAACTGCCGTATATGACATCAGCCATCTTTAGATATTGTTTCAATGTCACTTTTGCACCATTTGTAACATTTTTAGTATATTTATAAATGGTCGGAGAGCTGGTCTTAAGTCCGCATGGTCGTTAAGCGAGGAGCGGCTGTATCTTGCTGCCTGCTGAGTTTCTGGGCCAAGGGGCTGTCTGTGTTGCCATGACAAGTTTCACTGAAACTCTGGCCAATAATATTTCACAACCACGTGTGTACTTTTTATTCTGCTCTCTAAAGAGAACAGTGAGTAACATATTACAGTGTATGATCGTTTTACTGATCTGCCTGTATCTATACTTCAAAAACATCTTTATAACCTAGTGATGGGACAGATGAGGCTTCAAAATCCATGGTGGGTGTGTATATCCTGAACTAACAAATCAATGGTGGCACTAATTTGAGGCTTCAAAACCTGGGCTGGGTAGAGTATCCCAAACTAACCAATCAATGCTGGCACTAAATGAGGCGTCAAAACCCATGGTGGGTGGGAGTATCCCAAACTAACTAATCAATGCTGATGCTAAATGAGGCTTCAAAACCAGTGATGGGTGGGAGTATCCCAAAGTAACCTGTCAACGCTGGTGGCAATTGAGGATTCAAAACCGATGATGAGTGGGAGTATTCCAAAACTACCAATCAATGCTGGTGGTAGTTTGGGATACTCCCACCACCATGGGTTTTGAAGCTTTAGTTGTCCCATTATTATCATAGCCATCCCCTCTCTCAACACTCATGGACATGTGACCCTTTTCTACCAGTTCTGTTCACCTCACCCCCGTCGCAGGTGACCTCCTTGGTACAGACCTGCCTCGCAGTCAATAACCCAGACGTTGATATAGTAGCTACACGGTAAAAACCAAAAACAAACCCAGAGAGAAACAGGCCCCTGCAACCATTCAAGTGGTTCCTGTGATTTGCTTGTGGACAGAAATAGACTTACCAAAGTATAAGTAGGAAGGGGAAGTGAAAAGCTTTTGGGCGCATATTAGAGATTCTTCTAATTCAAGTGAAGAGTGTAATTGTGAAGCAGTTCATTTCATGCTGAAGTACACGCCTACAACTGGTTTATAACGTACACAAGTCTCTATGTGCAGTTGCTGAAATGGAAGGAGCAAGAGATGTTCTACGTTCTCTACACTAAGTCACCAATCACTTTGGAGGCACACACTGTTCCACTATCAAGTCTATCACTATCTTAAGTTCGGACTGCTGCGCTTTAAATCTTTTGGTATATTTCTTTACACGGGCACCAGCATAGTTATGATGGAGCATGGTCTCCATCTGCTTCTGTGGGGATGTCAACTTCAATGCAATTTTTTATTTTACATTGTTTCGCATATTTGCAGTTTCCAGACCGGGAAAACTGGCCATTTGCTACGATGGAGCTGCAAGCCAAGGCAGACATGATGTGCATTTTAAAATGCTCTCAAATGGCACTAAGTCACAATGAAATCCACCATGTGTTTGTGAATGAAAAGACTGCAGCTTGTAACCTACAAACAAAAATGCTTGAAGTCAGTCCTTTCAATGCCTGCTTTTTTCATTAAGGTCTCAAAACTACACCCAGAAAAAAGAGCCGTACAGCAATCTGGGAATGCCTTTGGATGCTTCAATAGCAGATTTATTGTATGACTTACTTAATAACTCTTTCGTGAATTACATTTCCCTTCTTTTCTTTGCAAAAATATGATTGGAAACTTGTGCTGGAATGTTGTGACCCTGGGACTGACCCACCCATCTTTCTTACCATTCCTTACCTCATCGTGTTTCTAAAACACAGACCAAATGGTAAACTGTGTGAGATTCCATGATTTCATTGCAGTGCTGTTCTGTGTGTTCATGCACTGCTGAGCTTCTCAAGGGTGGTCTGTCATCCGTGTTTGTATCCCATGTAATGGACAAATGAGACATGAGTAGATGAAAAAGTTTTGATATTGGTAATTTTTGCACAGATTTACATGGATTAGGACCATTGCAGGTAAATTGCCTAAAAATGCTTAAATCTGCCTATTATTCTTATATTACAATTCAGAGAACATGAATGAATGAATGAATAAGTAAATAAATAAATAAATAAATAATGTGAATCCCTGTGACCATGACCAGGGTATGTGGTTAGAAGAAGAATGGATCGATGGATAGATGGATAGATGGAATTGTTCTGTGGTCCGTCTCAGCTGCATGAATCATATGATCCAAGATTGTTTAACAACAATGGAAAATGTCAGAAAGAAACCACTTACAGTATCCTCTGGAGACAGATGACCACAAGTTACGTTGAGCCCAGGAACAGAACTCTGGGCTGTGTGTGAGAGGTTTCTGTGAGAAAACATCAGCCTTGATGTTCAGAAATCAGAATCAGAATCAGAATATCTTTATTGTCATTGTAACGAGTACAACGAAATTAAGCGCAGTCCCTGTGTCAGAGAGATTTATACAGGAAAATAAATAAGAAATATATAAATAAGGAAATATAAAATATGGGAGCTAGCATATGTACACAAAATACCAAAATATGAATTGTAGTGTAAAATGAGGTAGGTAAAATGAGGTAGGTAGACCACAGTCCAAAAAAGCTCAGCAGAAAGCACAGTCCAGAAAAAAAGCACAGTCCAGAAAGCTGACTCCGTTAACTCCATATCGCCTCCTCCGATGGGACCAAATCTAAAAAAAAGGTGGGAAGGTCTTTCATCGATGTTTTGTAACTCATATGGGAAGTTGTGTGCGGGTGTTTTTACGATGTTTGGTATGAATGTTTTTTCCGATGAAACAATTTAAAATGTGCCAATGTCATTGCAATACATTGGTCACACCCTTGAATGTTTTGCTGTGCTCTACACGCAATTGTCAATACTCCCTCTTGCCTATATACCAATGGGCAATTGTTTACATCTGTATCTCATTCAGTGCCTGGACATTTAAACCCCAGTGCCTTTTGCCTTAGTAGTGAAGTCTTATTTCTTTCTCAAGTTGTAGTCTGTGTACTACTTTACCTATGGTTTGTGCTTTTTTGTGTATCACAAAGTGTGTTTTTGACCTTAGCCTGGTAAAGGACTTAGATTGCAGGATTTGGTTTTGGCTCTTGGAAATAAGCTCTATACTCACTTCCAGAAAACTTCTGGTATTAAAATGATTTCCCAGCATGCTGAGCAAAACTGAGTTTAAAGACAGTACTTGTCATCAGGTTAGTGTGTTTTAAAACAAACTTGGCATCCTTTTAAAGAGAACACAGTAATTACAAATAGTACAGTCATTCTTCATCTTCAGGTCGCAGTCACAAACTTGCTGTTAACAGCAAATCTGCTAAGCGAACGAGGCGTGAAAGTAAAATGTGAAAATGACTTCTGGTGAATCTGTATCACTCAAGAGTCTTCAAGCGCAAAAGTAATTTTAGAGAACAACTAATTTGTGAGAAATGAAATAGACTACCTTAATTAAACTACCTTAACTTTTTTTAGTGATACAGTGCTATTTTACAGTTTTATAGAATAGTTTTATATATGTTGTTTTACAAATAGTTATCCATGATTAAAAAAAATTCTCATTTTCTCACCACTCCATGTATGTCATTTAACGAATGACCAGAGAGAGTCAGCATTGTGGGTGAACAAATCCCAGAGAGGTGATTTATTGTATTTTAGGACTGTGTACAGGGGGGCTCAGTCGAGTGAATGAGGGCATGGACAGGTGTCTTCTGAGGGAGGGGGCATGTCAATCTCAGTTGACGGGGCTTTCGAAAGTAACAAGGCAGTTGAAAACAAAGAGAAAGCTTTGGCCTGAAGTTCCGGGGGGACAAGCATTTTGTGTTCTGCACCATCACCTTCTGCAGGAGGGAACTACAGCATAGTTAACTGTCTCAGTTCTCTCGCTGCTCTCTCAGATGGCCACTTTCTTAAATTGTGCTGGTCTCTGGTAATTATTGGCTCCCAGGGTGGCCATTCGGCTGGTCCCTGTTAGTAGTGGTGACATAACGGTATGTAGCTGGCTTCACCATGCTGTCACACTCAGAATATCTGAAAATGGGATTAATGGAAGATCTCACTTACAATTACATCTTTCCTTTAGCTCCACTGAATATGAATCGTAAGTGTAAATGTGACCCACCAAGCACTTTTGGAGAAATAATTCTGAGAGCTTTTATTAAGTTTGTTAATTAGATTCCCAACACATATTGCACAAAATGAAAACTATGACTGCTTTGAGCAGGTTTTAAAATTTGTTTACTTAGTAATTTTGCAGCAAATTTCCAGAATTGTGCAATGGTTGATTCATTTAAGGTCTAGTAAAAAAAAAAAAAAAACAGTACAGGAAGATTGTTGACGTTTTACTGGTATGATAGCTCACATTAACGGATGCTGCTCTTGAAATGAAAAGTTCCAAGGAACTGGCAGCTTACTCATGTCTACAAAACATTTGCAGTCACAACCTAAACAACAGTGATTCTTAAAACATTAAACTTAGACTTCCTGTTTCCTGTTTGAACTGAGTCAAATTCAAATATGCTGAACTTATTGTATAGCCAATGATGGTAAAAAGTGGGCAAAATCACACCTTAATGTGTCAGGAGCTTCTATTCAGCCTAGATATACTATATTTCTTTTTTGCAATTGTTTTCTTAATGATGTACCTATACTCTGCTCTGTGAGACTTAAGTCATTCCTTTTATGAGGGTAAACCTTTGAAAGTAAGAGAAGTTTCACTGTAATTAGTAATGGGACAAATGAGGCTTCAAAACCTGTGATGGGTGGGAGTATTCTGGACTAACCAATCAATGCTGGTGCTTAATGGGATTTCAAAACCTGTGGTGGGCGGGAGCATCCCAAACAACCAATGAATGCTGGCAACAGCACTGATTGGTCTGGTTTTGAAGCCTCATTTTTCCCATCGCTAACTGTAACTGCTACATGGACAGACAGAGAATCTCACCTTGTTTGCGCTAAAAGACAACAATAACAGTCTTACTTTGAGCGTTATTTAGGTAGTTGGATAACTCTAAACATCAGTTTTCTTCGGGCTTTCTGGTTACCACAATGTTACTACCCTGGAGTGTACTCCAGAAGGCCATATTGTGCAAAAAAAGTCAGTATGGTTGAATGTGAAGAATCATACGGTGTCATTGTTTTAGCCAGTAATGAAACATAATAAGCTACATTCATAAAAACACCTGACAGACATGAGTAAACATGGTAACTTGTGTGAAACAGATAAAAAATGGTTTGCATGTGTTTTACAGAGGGCAAATTTTTCCAAAACTGGGTATTCATTATTTGTTATTTGCAAATGCTGTGTGTTTCACAAGCAGAGTTCTTCTGTATTGTACTATTATATAATAAAAGCATTTGGGTTGCCGTGGAGCAGGAAGCCTGTTAAGAACACTGGATATGATGTGCGAAAGTCAGCAGATGCACAGTTTAAATTAAAAAATGGAAGAAGGATGATATTTTAAAATACTTACAGCTTATTAGGCTTTCATGTTAATTAGGCTTTCATGTTAAAAACAGAACATTCAAACAGAGGGGAAAGGGAAAAATGTGGAGATATCAGGGATAACTTAACAGAATCTACAGCCTGATATGATGGATTAGGTGTCCTTACTGTAGATTTAAGTGGGGCCACCTTCTAAACAAGTACAAGAACAGGAAGCGTGCGAGTGGTGGCTTCATTTTGATGATAAGGACGGGGCGGGGATGAGAAAGGGGCTCGATATCTGAGATGATGTGAAGATGTGCGGGATTTCAAGTTGATCTGAATGTGATGGGCGTGGGTTAAAGGGACAGGGGATTACAGAATGTGGCAGCAAACAGGCAGACTACACATCCTGAAGCTGAAGAAACATGACTGCGGCCTTTCACAATACGGCTGGGCAATGCAGTGATCTACGCCCTGTAATGAGATGGCATATGCTGTCCCCCACTCCATCAACTCTCTGACCCATCCAAGTCTCCCGTTTCATCAGGGCTGTGGATAATCGGCCAAAAATGAGATCCTTTGCTCCAGCAGAAATTAATGTATGACCCCTCCAAATATTGGTTAAAGATACTGTATCTGGTTTTAAGTGTCATTTAATTTTATGTACTGCAGCCATCCATTTCTAAACTGCTTTTCCTATGCAGGATAGTGGGAGTGGGGGGTTCCAGCCAATCTCAGGTAACTTTGGACACAAAGCAGGGCCACACACACACACACACACACACACACACACACACACACACACACACACAGTGTAGGCAAATCTAACATTTTTGGGACCTTCCATTCATTTTTATGGGCTTAACCCTAAAACTAATAAAGACAACCCTAACCCTTACCCAGCCCTAACCTTAACCATAAGTAACCTGACAAAATACAAGATTTTTAGCTCTTTGGGTTTTTTGATTGTGTTCACAGATTTTTATAAAATTGAGTTTTGACTTGTGGGGACTCGAAAAATGTCCCCACAAAGCAAAAATGTCAGGTTTTTATTACTTTTTGGGGACATTTTGTCCCCACAACATAACATAAACGCAGCCACACACAAGTACATTATGCCAATCAGCTTACACCACATGTCTTTGGACTGTGGGAGGAAACGAGTACTTGGAGAAAACCCGTGAAGCACAGGGAGAACATGTAAACTCCACACACGCAGAATGAAGGCGGCATGCAAACCCCCAACCTTAGAGGTGCAAGGCTACAGTGTTAACCACTGAGACACTGAGCCACCGTGCCTCCTCCATGTATTGTGTATGAAATGCTTATATAAATATTTAGAGAAAAAAAATCCTCCATTCATTTTCATCAAGATATGGCATGAGTGACTAGCCTGAGACTTAAACTTATCACCTCCTGGTCAGAAATTTCCACCGATTTTAACCCACTACCCTATTTTTATGCTGAAATGGTGTGTCTCATAAAACAATCATGCCTTATGGTTCCCAGATGATGTGCTGGTAAACCTCATATATTTTTGACAGCATGACAAAATGCTTTCTCCCTCATGATTAAAATGATCTCCTTCCCAGAAAGACTGCAACTGAAACTTCAGTTTTCAATATTAGCTGTACTGATACTGATCTAAATCAGGGGTCTCCAACCCTCCTCCTGAAAAACTACTCTCCTGAAAATACAAATTGAAAACACATCTGCTGCAGCTAAACAAAGACCTATGAGGTCACTAATGAACTGAATCAGGTGTGCTGTAATTGGGTTGGATCCAACCTTTTCATGGGAGGAGCTCGCCAGGTGGAGGGTTGGGAACCCCTGGTCTAAATGTTTTTGAATGCAAATGTGCTTAAGTACACTCTGGTCATTTGAGCACAAATGTGCTGGTTATAGGTCCTCAACACCAGCATGTTACCATGGACAGATAAATGCCTTCCAGGCCATGTTGTTTAGTCTAGACATTTTATCTTCGAATTGCTGTTTCCCTCCATTAAGGCACAACTCTCACTTACTTTTCCAGGTTGTGGTGTTTGCTGAAAGTGTGATTAAAAACAAGCTGCTAAGTGTTTTACCCAATTAGAGAATTGTATACCTTCTTCATGGGGTTTGCTTTGTGATTGAGATCCATTCATTCTCAAGAAATTACAGGTGGCTGTCACATTACAACCGTGATAACCAAATCTCCAGTTGGACAACCATATCTAGATTGGCAGCGGCATAGGCTGGATGGAGTCTCAGGACCTCATCCATAAGACCTTGGAAGATGACAGGGCCCCATGCAGCCCGAAGGGGAGTACCATATACTGCCAGAGTCTACTGAGGATACTGAGTGTGGCTACAGGAATCAGTGGAATCTCCTTTTGGGGTAGAGCCATCTGGGCTAAAGTCACTTGAAGGTAAAAGGGAAAGGCTCATATGTAGCGACACATGGTCACTTTCTCCACTACCTGAGTTACAGAGTCTTTCTCTGCTCTCACCCAGGGTGTGGCAGTCTGGAGGAGCCACAGCATTTGCATTTGCTGTGGCTGGGGAGGGGAGTTCTTCTATTCATGGAAATCCCATAGTATCTGAAGAGGGGACAACCCCATTCAGCACAGGACCCCCTGTTTCAGGAGGAGATATTGAACCAGCAGCTCATAATAAACATGCTGCACTTTTCCTCTGAAAAAGGGGGGCAGCAGATTCCAGTCCTAAGGGTTTGATCCTTCGCTGCTGACCATGACGCCTCCATGTAATCATCATTGAGTCTGATAAGAAACCCATGAGTGCTCTGTAAGGGCTGTAAGGAGGTCCATTCTGCTATGGCTGGCTGCTGATACATTGGTCAGGGTGACCAAGTGTTGGGCCATGGTAGTCATCTGCTGGGCCAGATACTTAGCTCTTTCCTCCATAGTAACACCATCATGGGGAAACACAGGGAAGTCTATTACCTACTCGGGCACTTGTTGCCTGAGCTTCCATTCTCCCCCAGTGTGGTGAGTGTAGCCACAGAAGCACATGTGTAACAGAGATGTCACTGGTAGAGGCAGGTTAGGGTTTATTTGGGGAACTGGTTCCTCAACACAGAACATGGCCAAGAATTGTGCGCTTAGGAGGTGGGTCTGAGAGCCCCATTCAGAGCCACACATTGCTGCGGCCAGGCTTGAGGCAGTGATCTGGCCTTCCTTGTTCTTCCAGGTCTGCCTCTTTTTGTCTTCTCTGCCCTAGAGGAAAATTGAAGCTTGCTAGGGTGTTCACCAAATGCTTGGGATCTGACTCCAGTTACTGCCTTTTAATGAACAAATTATTCCACAGCTTTCTCATACGTATTTCAAAAAGACATCAAACCAGGTCAAATATGTAGACATATAGATAAATAAAGACATAAAAATAGCACTTCTTGTACAAGTATTATGATCTGTTTAATCAGATTCTCTTTATGTATTATTGGGACTTGAATGAATATCAGGTCACAGGTTAATATGATGGAGAAGTATGGGTAATTCTTAAGAACTGAAAAACTGTGCACATATCCTACCACCTGACAAACAGCATATAGAGAAAATGATACAAAGCGGAAGATGAAGAGGCAGGAAATGGGTCTGATCGCAGCAGGCTAGTTGAAAACAGCCTGAGGTGTCAAAAACACTGTCAGGGAGATATTACAACACTTTATAAAGCTGCATAATCTCATTATTTGTGTCAAATACACTTATTTTATACCTCTGCACCTGTTAACTCAACTTATAACAGCACAGGAATTTATATTTATTTTTCAACTCATTCTTCTGTGCAGAATTACTTGGTCTATGAGTGGAGAATATAGAAATATAAAGCATTTTCTTCTACAGTCAATTTAGATGATCAATCAGTGATTAAATGAAGAGTCATACTCGATGATCACTGGCTCCTTACCTATGTGCTGGGATAAGTTTGATAGCTGCCAGTGAGTTTGGGCTGTGTGAACCTTTCATTTTAAAAATGATTTTTTTTTTGCTCATTTTATTTATCTTCTTGGACCTTTCTGAAGTTCCTTTGTCACCTGTGAAGGGTGATCAGTTGATGCATGCTTTTTTCAGAGTACTGGACTTTTCTGGCAGTGGCTGTGTGTTGGCTTATTGACTGGGGTACCATCATTGAGGAGGTTATAGCTTCAATGATCAAAGGTCTGTTGGTGATAGATGTGGTCCCACCATATGACATCGGCCAAATCACCTACCGAGGAGGCAGCTGGGACAGGGGGGTGGGGTTGGTATTTCATTTGAAGCTCCTTGTATCCAAGGTTACTTACAAAAACAAGCAGTTAACAACAGATGAGGGTGCCCAGGCCTGGTTCAGTAGACCATCCTTAAACAGTTGACTGAACTAATCATTCCCTCGATAAAGGTAAATCAACCATCACTCTCAGTAGCTGTTACATCTAAAAAGAGCTGTATGTTTCAGTGAATGTAAGGCTTCCAAAGAGCAGAGCAATAATTGTGGTAAGTGCTCAATTAGCTGTTACAGACATGGCCTTAAGGATTAATTTTAGGTACTTTGAACTCTGCACGTCTACTCCAAGGACTGGAGATACAAATAAAGAATAATTTAAATTTCATGCAGAGTTGCTTCGTTGCACTGATATTATCCCAAACTTTATCAGCAGTGCAGGTCAGAGCCCATACATAACCGTAATAGAGGCTGACTATTATCTAATGGTTCATAATGGCTTGCTTCTGTATGCTGGGAATGATCATCTCTTTGTGACTGTCTCATGTGTGCCTTGTGACACGACAGACAGTAGGCTGTGAAAAATCTCCCTGCAGCTGTGCAGGGTCTACAAGACCCAAGCTCCTCTCATTCTGTGTTTCACATTTTTCTCTTTTCCCCTCTTCCACATTGACTTTATTTGGTTTGTTTCTTCATTATTTTGCCCTCCTTTTTCCCTCCCTTCACCATTCTGTTTGTCCTTTTCCTTCTGCTGTTTCTTTCCTGTTCTTTCCATTACTCCTCAGAATCCCTCATTTTTGTTTCTACCTCTCTTAGCATTTAGTATAAAAACTCACTCAGACATTGCAGAACAGCATTATTTCTTCAGATGCATTACTTGCCATTCTCTCTTTGTTTATATTCTTCCTTAAGCCGAAGCAGCCCCTGACCAGAGTTTCACCACTCAAAGGGTTAACGGGCGCCCGTCAAATGGTGTGTTAGCCAGAGTAACACATTTATGAATGTTACCGAGGTCACCGTGAAGTTCGGCAGATTCATGCAACATACATCATGCAGACCAAGTGTACAGTAATTCTGAGATCCTGAAAAAGTGCCAGTGTATGTCATTGAAATGAAAGCTTTGGAAAATAGCAGACTGTTGGTATGGTTCTTAGAGAGTAGACATCTCTAATGCTTCAGAGAGAGCAACACTTGACTTTGAGTAATACCCTGGTTAATCTCATGGTCAATGCAGTTACTATATGTGTCATTTTTTCCCTTCAACTTCATGACACCATTTGTTAAGTGTAACTAACTTCTCTATGGCTGCTGTATAAATGGCTAACCCCAAGTTTCCTGCTCATCTGTGTGTGTTTCGCATGGAGAGTAAGGCAAGGTATACCAAGACCAAAGAATTGCTATGCATTTGTACTCATGTTTGTACAGACAGCCAAACGTAGCATTCTATTTCAAAGGCTTTTCATCTATGAATTTTTAGTAGGGCATAAAATTTGTCTGAAGACAGTCCTGTCTCATTTGTAAACAGATGTTAAGAATCTTTAACCGTGACTCTACTCGTGGGCCTTTTAGCCTCCTCACTTTAAACAGAACAAATGTCACAAGTTAGCTGCAACACAGAGTCCAAACGGAGCCCACATCTGTGATCCTGAGCATAAAATTGAGGACAGAAACGCAGGCTCAGTCAATCCCTGAACTGTTTAGTTTCCACAGAACACAGAAACTCACTTAGCATACAGGATCCCTATAGCCTTGCAGAAAATAGTCTGAAAATGTATGCTGTAGGCCTTTTACCTTTAACCCATATAGTAGGCTTAGCCGTCCATACTGTGGGTTTCAATTCCAGCTGTGAACTACTATAATCAATACCATGGGTTTAGGTTTAATCTATACTGTGGGTCTAAACACCAGAACTTTAAGATTGAGTATAATCTTTATTGTGAGCTTCTTTATATTCCATAATGTCAATTCATAAACATCTATACTGTGGTTTCTAAATTCGTACTGTGACCCTGTAATCCATACTCTGGGCTCATGTATAACCTGTACTTTTGCACTGATTTAAATATTTTATATGCTGGATTTAAAATATATACAATATTATACACCCACATTTCATAACAAATAAAGTAATATTAATAGCCATACAGAGAGGGCAGATGCCTGCAGTTAGTCAGCTACGTGATCTGTTCTGTGTCAGCACTGCACACTGCCTCCAACTAAACATGTTTAGGCGTGTGTGTGTTTTTTTGTATGGATTGGGGTCTATAATCAAAATGGCAATGAGAAATTTACAAGGATAATGAAAAGATGTGAAAACTGAAAACATCTGAGAGACTGTATTTATTAGCTAGCTAATATTATGAGATACTTTTATAGTAAGAAAAGTATAAAGAACACCTTGCTCATCCTGTGTAAACAGAACTGTGATTTGTCACACCCGTTTTACAGAAGATTACTTCCAATTACTGAGACTGTTTGTACTGCAGTCAATTTCAGATTAGTATGGTCTTTGTCTTCACAGTGCAAATACAGTGCAAAATCGTGGCATATCTGCATGACTAACAGGCTTCTACTCCTATGTTAATTACTACTTTAATCTTCAGGAAAAAAATATATTTTTAAAGACCAGAAAATAGTGTTTTGTTCTGTTTAATGCACAGGAAACATTGTAGAGTTGGATTTGTATAACTGAGCAGAATTTCCAAATATAGCCTTTGTTTCAAATGCTGCCTTTTGTTTGTCACCAAAAAACTTCCCACTTAGTACAGCCCAGCCATCAAACTGAACGAAAAATCAAAATGACAGCTTGCAAATTGTGCTCCCGTCATACTTAAAGCCTGACTTTGAAGCAAGGCTAACTGTTTCACGTATGGCAAGTTGTAAATTTTATCTTTCAGAATGCAGGTGGTGGACCATCAAGGGATTAATCAGTTTTCCATTACTTTAGAAAATAGTCACAGGTATTATATGGTGTGACTTTTATGCAGTGAGATTTTTAGGCATGTCCTGTATTCTTATCAGCAATCAACTTTAAATAGCATAGTAATAAAAGTAATGGGATTGTTGAGCAACACTAATTTTAATATGGAAATGAATGTAAACATTAATTTCTCCACCCATGTTCTAATTATGTATTCTGATTCAGGGCTTGGGGGGGGGGGGATCTTAATATGTCAGCGTGTGACTGCTCCTAAGAGAAAATACCGTTTTTGATCACTGCCATATTCAACCATTAAGGGGGAGTATCATTCCTTTCCACAATCTGGCTCTGGTAAGTCAGATCATCAGTCTGGTTTACCTCTACCTCTACCTGGCTACAGACAGAAGCCACAGAGATTGCCCATCACAGTAAAAACTGTAAATGCTGGTCAGTGATATCAGAGTATGAACTCACAGACTGTTTTGAAACAACTGATTGTTACGCGTCCAAGGGGCCCTGGAGCTGTCACACAGTATTTTAAGTACTTCAGAGAACCTTGTGCTTAATCAATGAAGGTCTAGTCATATGCTAATTGAAAAGCATGGTTTAATGACGACATTTATTGGAGAGTATAGAAACGAACAGCTGCATTCAACTCTAGATACAAGGAACTGTAGAGGAGAACCAGGTATGACCCAGAGAGGTCCATTATGCAAAAAAGGACTCTGGAGATAAAGTGAAGTCCCAGTGTAGGAGCATGGATCTATTATGCATGTGGCAAGGGCTATAGGCTCTTAACAGCTTCAAAGGATACAGCTATGGTCACACCCCCACTGATGGCTCTCTGCTGGATCATCTGAATGGCTTCTATACTTGGTTCCATTCATCAAAGCTCCTAGGTGAATTTGTACCACAGCAGGAAGCGTTTCAGAAAGTGAACATTTGCAAATCATGAGGCCCCAATGCCATCTAACCCCGGATCCTCATGATGCGTGCAGAGCAAATGGCCACGGTGTTCACAGACATCTTCCACATCTTACTGCCTCTATCAGTCATTCCAGTTTGCTTCAAGAGAGCCACAATAGTGCTACTGTCCAAGAAATCCAAGGAAACCTGTCTAAATTATTACATCTATGTGTTGTTGTTATACTTCTATGCTTGTACATCAACAGCACGATCCCCAATTCCTTGAATGCTTTGCAGTTTGCTCATCGCACAAACAGATTTGTGGATGATGTCATTTCTATGATTTTACACATAGTGCTTGAACATCTGGAAAAATGGAACATATGTCAGGCTGCTGTTCATTGATTTCAGCTCTGCACCTAATATAATCATTCTCTGAAGTTTAGTTGTGACACTCACTGATAAGAGATTGTGCAACCTGGACAGTGGATTTTCTAGCAGGCAAACCACACTCAGTTAGGACTGGCAATAAAAGCTACCAGAACTATAAACACAGGTACTCCTCAGGGCTGCTGCCTTAGCATAATACACTTCTCACAGATGTCTCAGCTCCAATGTACAGAAGGAACCACATCATCAGCTCTGTTCTTGATGCTATGGTAGTTGGCCTAATAAACAGTAACGAATGCAAACACAGAAATGAAACAGCAATGCTGTTCATGCAGTGCCATGACAACAAATTGCACCCGAATGGAAATAATGCAAAAGAATTCATTGTGGACTGCAGGAAACATGGTGAGTCTCACAATCCAGTCAAATAGATGGAGCGATACCTAAAATTGTAAACTGTTTTGAATTTCCTGGACTACAAAAATAAGGCAATCTCTCATGGACCAGAGACATTGGCAACATTATGAAAAATGCACAACAATGCCTGCGTTTTCTCCATCATCTGAATAAGTGAGCCATGGGTGAAAAGACACTTCTCCCACCGCACGGTGGAAAGTGTCATCACTGGTGGTATCACAGGCCGACATGACAACACCATGGGACCAGAAGGCCATTCTGAGGAAAAGAAGCCCAAACAATCTGGAATACTATCGACTGATTGGATGGATGCCTCCTGTTGCCATAGCAGGGCACATGTGATACCATGAGCTCCATATCATCAAGGACACAGGCTGCCTCCCTGAATTACATCTGGGAGGAGGTACAGTTTTGTTAAACCAGCAGATTTTACACGAGTTTCTACTCTCAGGCTGTATGCGTCTTAAACCTGTAGTTAAATTTTGGAGCGTTGCCGCATGCACCAATGCACCGCGCCGAGTTATTTTAAGGAATATGATATTCTTATCAAAGAGGCACTCTTTATTTCAAATACTTATTTATTGTTACCTGTTCCTACTGACATTGCATTACTGTTGCTTTCCTGTTGCACCTACTGTTTACTCACTAAGTCTATCTACTATTACATTGCTTTACGTTAATTTGCACTTTGTACTTATTGCACACTCATGCTGCTAATAAAGTGTTACTTTTCATATGTATGTTCTCATTATTTATTGAAGTAAAATATCCTAAGTGCACGAGAACTCTAATGCACTCCGTACTAATAAGAAATAAGCCTCTCTTGACTCTAACAGCTAGTTTAATCATTGCTTATTTTATTAGCACATATTGGGTTAAATTTGACAGTGACAATGCAAGGTAACTTACCTGCTGTGACAATTACAGCCTGTTATCAGTTTTTTTAAGAATTTGTATCACCCCTGCAGACCCAATAATGGGCTGTTCCGCCTATGTTGCTCATAAATAATGCAATAATGTTACTACTAAGAGTTAATAAAACTACAATGTTATAGAATAGCATGGTCATCTGCAGCAGGTTTCCATGACGATTACAATGTTTTAACATGTCTTGGGTGATTACCAAAGAGTGAGTCATGTGGGCGCATGCCTAGGTCTCCCGCACATGCCATTGATTTTATCTGGGTGATCGTGGCCATTGAAGCCCCTCTGTCTTGGCTTTAATTGAAAAATCTTGTTTCTCGTTCTCGAGATGCAGTCTGAGCATTACTTCCAGCTTCTGGTTTTTTCGTGTGTGACTAGCCTTTCCTGCATTTAAAATATGATTTTGGATTGCCCTTTGCTGTTCTGTTTGAGGTCGGTCAACCTTCATCTGCCTGCTGACTTTGAATACTGGCTATGTGTTTTGGACCGATAACATTAAACTCCATACCTGGATCTCTATCTGGTGTGAACCCTCTGTTATTACAGAGGCTGTGTGTTTTTGATGTCACGATATTAAGAGAGAGACCCAGCCCTGAGGCTGACAACAGATAAACTGTTAAATGGGACACACTCCTTCATTTAAGTGGTTAAATTGCATTGTCAAGGTTAACGTATTGCGACTGACACTGATTGGATTAAAGCCAGCTTCCTGTCCCACCTACCCCATGGGACCTGTAACAATAAAAGTACCTATTATCTCCTGCGATAGTCATATTCATCTAAAGGCTCCCAGGCAGATGATAGTCACTTAAGCACTGCCTACCTTGGCATTCCAAAAGGTCAAAAAGGATTGAAAATCTGACTTTGTCACTTAATAGATATTGAAGTTTTTCTTTTCAACTTAATAATGGCTATGAAAAAAGCAACCTTGCTCAGTGAAAATTTAAAGGTTACAACAGCCAGAGTATGATGGATTGGGGAGAGTTGGCACATTTCACCCCCTCATAAAGATATGTGCAATGTCTCTGCAAATGTACAATGTCTTTGTACGAATGCCTTTCTGATAACTTTGACTTAGCAGATGCTATTTGGGAAAGAATATTTATATCCTTCTGTTGCTTTTCATTAATACAAGAACTTTTTTTTAGTTTATGTCACAAATTTGATTGGTTAGTCTGGTACAGGCATTTTGGAAAAAAAAAAAATTGACAGCCAATTTATGTCTTGCTGACAGTTTTTAAAGATGAATTCTTTTGTCTTCATAAACTAAAGGGAGGCAACTTTATTTCAAGGGAATGGAAGGCTATTCTTCATTCATAAGAGAAAACACAGGCAGAGATGCATTTCATGCAATGAAGTAACTGGCGAATATCAACTATTTGCTGTTCATCACATCCTCCATTATTTAACTGCCCTAAAGCAAGCAAGGTCAAATATCAAAAGCACATTTGTTAAGCTGGCAAAGATCTTTGAGGATAACTAGTCATGAAAATAAAAACTGTAACGATTTATTGTAAAAAAAAAAAAAAAATATATAACATTTGGGTTGTGAACTCATTTGATACAAACTTAGTACTGACACTTTCGAATTTCAGAGTTTAAACTGGAGTTTCTAGTAAACTCCACTAGTAAACTAAAGCTTTTAAAGACATTGAATGCTGCTGACTTACTGGTGTATAATTATCAATCTGCATTTTTAATTATTTTTAGCAGACCACAGCTCCATGAGGACAACCTTGGCTTGTTCTCCCTGACTTCATGCGGGTTTTCTATGATCAGTCTTTAAAAAAGAAACACCCTGAAAAGATGAGAGACACTTCAACTGTGATCCATGTCACACTAATTGGGAGCAATAGCTCTAGTTTCACAGATTAGCAACAACACCTCCTGTATTCTCACATTACTCATGTGTAGCTCTAACGATTCTAAAGAGGTCACAGATTAAAAAAAACAAATCTGTTTTGGCAAAAAGTACAAGGCGGCTATTTTCTGTAGGCTTGGTTTGGAAAAGAGCCATTTTGTGCAGAAGCATGTAGGTAGAGAGGCGCCGCAGCTTATCCTGTAGCCACCCTCTCTCATTCTTCTCCGGTTCCAAAGCTCCAGATCACCTAGAAAGGAACATCTGATAAGATTTAATGTGGCACAGTTCCTTGGGTTCCTATCATCCAACAGGACACTGCATGCTATTGTGTGTAGGGCATGGACTCTATCAGTTCTAGGAAAACTAATAGAAACGAATAAAACTTTAACTTTAATGCGACATGAAAAGACACAACAATGACCAAGAAATCTGATCTCTTCCGTCTTGTTTGATGGCCGACAATGGTTCCATTTATATATATTCTATTTGTCTATGAGTAGTTCCGATGAGAGGTTGTTTATGAAAAGTCTTCATACTGGGAGTGATTTTTTAGGTCACAATAGAGGAGGTGACGGGGTTGGTTGAGATTGCACAATCCTGCTTTTGATGTCCCCAGTCCTGAGGCAGAGAGAAGTAAAATCATTTCTAATCTTCAGGGGATTTGTTTCTGCCGTGTGTGCTCTTGGTGACGCTTCTTATTCATGTCTTCACTTGCTGAACGTCACAGTCAAAAGCCTCAGCTACTTCTGGTGAGAAATTATTCCTTAACAATTAAGAAATGATGATGATGATTATTATTATGATTATTATTGTTGTTGTTGTTGCTTTTAGTATTATCACTCTGTCCAGATGTCCTCTCTCAAAAAGGAAGCTGGGAATTTCTAGCAGGATACGATTACTCCAGTTACCACCAGAAGAACATCGGTAAACAGCCAGTTAATAAAAAAAAGAAAAATTGGCAAAAAAAGAGTATGCAAACTGCACAGTTGCCACTTGCAGAACACTTGCGCTGTCTGAGCACACCAACATGAAGAACAGCGTGGCCAAATAGATCCCTTGGACAGTCTACAAGCATCTGGGGGTATGCATGCAGAATGACTTTGGACTGCATGTCATTTTAATACACTCTATTAAGTCACACACTCCTCTCTTTTAAAGTTCCAGTAACCGTCAGATATTTCGCCACAATACCGTCACAAGATTTTAGAAAGGGGGTGGGTGGAAAAAACTCACCTACCCAGGGAGGCAGTAAGGTGACCTGACGTTTTACTAAAAGTAAAATTTTCCTGTATCTGTGCATACGTAACAGAAGTGTAAAGCTTACAGCATAATTCTGAGAAGGGCACTCCACCCTGTAGTCACTTCTCCACTGGTTTGAATCATTTCATTGGTGCCTGAACATAGAGTATTGTTCTCAGAGAAAACAACTTGGTTTTATTGCTATCTGTTTAAACAAATCACTGTTATTTATCTTATTAAAGCTTTATAGTGTATTGAAGTGTACTCTGTGTGCTCTTCTTGATGGCAAATTTGAGTGGTATGAAGAGAAATTCCAGTTTGTTGGAACCAGTTTAGCACGGTCTTGTGCATTTGACTTGCAGTGGTCTCTTGCACATGGCAGACTGCCTGGTTTAAGGTATGTGACACCTGATTACCCTAAAAAACACTCCGCATTTCACAGTGGCCTTCAGGAGCTGGGAATTAGGGGCAGAGGAGATGCTGGAAATTCAAGAGATAGGAGAGATTCAAGAATGTACATTTAAAGCAGCTTTCAAGCTGTGTTTTCAGGAATCCTATGGCACTCAAGCTGTTAGGTTTAGCTCGGTGGATGGAAGCTCAGGCACTGGTGACCGGGCTGAGGGGGTGTCCAACGCTATATTCATGTGCATACTATAAAACAAAGATACCAATGGCAGGTGACTGATGGGATTGCTGTGTGTTTAGCCCAAAGCAAATACTGTCTCCTGGTACTGGAGTTGGAGGCGATGAAGTTCTGGAATATTGCACCACCATCTGGTTTTTTCTTTCTGCATCATCATTAGTCCGCGGGTGGAAGCTGATCAAGAGGCCGACAGTAGTCCAGAGGAGGGTGCAGAAGGCATGCCAGAACATTGAGACAAACTGCAGCCTTCAGTTGGAGACAATAACTACTGGGAACACATGGAGTTCTGCTGATTCTGGTGCAGAGGCTAACTTGGCTACACCGAATATGACAGTGTGCCCTTCGGACTCTGGCATGATGATGATGATGATAAAGTCCATGGTCAGGCCAAGCTGTTGTATATTGCATTGCCCGCCAGAATCTGTTCTGGATAAATCGACTGGCGATATGTGTCCCACAGAGGCATGTTCCTACTGGAGGACTTCTGACTGTACATGATCAAGAACATGCAATTTGTCTTGGGGGTCTCAGCTGTGACAGGGTCACTCTGCTGGGCTTGGGTATCCACGGTCTCTACATCCCACCGAAGAGGTCCGACAATACAGTCATGCAGGATTACTGCCTGAGCACAGGAATCAGAGGGGTCATGCTCAAACTGACAGGAAAGGGTATTGGTGTTGGTGTTTTTACTGCTGGGATGGTAGATAAGAGTGAAGTTGAACTGTTAAAAAAACTGGGCCCATCGGGTTTGTCTGGGGTTTCAGCTACCAATAGTGAGTAGGTTTTCTTGGTCCATCCAGACTTGAAATGGGGTGTTGGTGCCCCGTAGCCAGTGTTGCCACTTATCCAGGGCCCAGCGGATGGTATGATGTTCTTAATTCCACACCCCATAGCATTGTTGAGTTAGGGGGAATATACGGGAAAAGAGGGTGCACGGGCGGATCTTTGAACTGTTGATCCATAGAGAGATATGGGGTCCTGGAGCCTATTCCAAGCAACATAGGGCACAAGGTAGAGTCACACCCTGGACTCAAGTACACATTCATAGAGGAGGAAAGTAGGAAAATTAATAACCTTGTTGGCTCACCACCTGCAAGATGAGAAGTGATCAGGTGCAGTGCCATTTGGGAAGCAGACATGAGTGGGAAGGACTCATACAGAATAGACCTTGGCAACGGACACTTCCTTTGAGAACATGGAATGTCATCTGTCTAGTGGGGTAGGAGCCTAGGCTTGTGTACAAGATATAGTACTTTACCTGGAGGCAGACCTCTTGATCTTTGGTGGAATCTCTCCTACTCTGGAGTTCCCCATGGTGAATGACCTTAGGTGGGTGTGGGGTTACTCACATGTCCCAGGTTGAGGGTTTTGCCACTAGAGTTTTTTTTGCTGGACAAGAGTATTGCCTCTGTGACTGAGAGTCACAGAGAGGGAAACCCTGGCTCTTGTTCATGTGTATGCACCAAAGAACAGTTCAGAGTGCTCAACCTTCTTGGAGAAAATGGATGAGGTGCTCAAAAGAGTAACAACTACAGACTCTGTTGTCCAACTTTTAGACTTCATTCTTCATGTGATGATGGATGGGGATACCCAGAGGGACGAGACGAGGAAGAATGGCCTGCTGGATCTAGACAGCCTCATGATTTACTCAGAGGCTGTCTGCATTAGCAAGCGGCCATACCTAGTAATCCGGCCAATGAGTGCATGAATGCCATTGTTTTCTTAATCTGACTGACTTGACAATAATATGACACTCTATGATAGCGTTAACCAGCGCTTCTAAATGTCTTTCTCTGGCCAGGTCACAACAGCGCTTGAGAACAGCTCCACAGGCTGGATACTGTGGTGAATCAACAAAGAGACAACGTTTACTCATAAGGCTCTCACCTGTTACCGTGTAGAGTGAAACTCAACACCCGGCTCCCCTTGGGTAAGGCATTAACATATATGGTGGGGATATAGAGCACACATACAAAACACGATGCTACAGGACATAACTCTATCATGTTATTTGCAATGCATATCTTATAATTATATGCACTGGCACTATACCAAGTGCAGTACAGCACCCTGGTTGGCTCCACAATAAATTAGTAGGTGGTACCATACTGTTATTAATCCAATGTAGTCATCGCATGTTGATATTAGAGTACGAAAGAAACATTTTTTGACAGGCCGTTGGGTGAGAACCACTAGCATAAACTACAAGTAATAGGCCACATATAAACATTTCCTTTTCCATTTCTCTAGCCTCTGAATGGATTCTCATTACAAAATGTGATTCACTAGGGCAATTATCATTGAAGTTCACCTTTATCTTTATGCATTAAGATATAAGGCAGTTCTTCTTTCCAGTTGTATTGTCAAAGGAGAAGACAAATTTTTTGCTTCTTTAGTGTGTAATGAACCACGATTATACGTAAAACTGTGCGAATGCCAGATGGTTGAAACAGCTTCACAATACTCAGTCAGTTGTTAAAATTATGAACCATTTGTTGATTTTTCAGTCATTAAATATTTAGAGAAAAGTTAATATTAATTTGTTGCAAATAATGAAATGATAAGTTAACACAAAATACATATTCATATTGCTTCCACCCTCTTAATCCTGTAGAGTGGGGCTGGGGGGGTTGGACCCCATCACGCTATAGACTGATAATAATGCAATTGCATTTCTGAGGGTAAAACAATTTGCCCAACGTTGAGCTCATTCAATTAAAACTTCTCAGCTGCAAAATAAGCAGGTGAGGCAAATTAAAAAAAGAGATGTGTGGTTGTGAAAGCTGACAGATGTGAATTTGCATACAGGAAAGGAAGTTTCAGGAATACAAAACAGTGGAACTGCAGAACCAGATATACACAAGACACACGCACAATGCACATAGCAAACCAGTATCAATGACTGACTTGTGACGAACAGTCATGTTAGACACATGCAAAGATAATCGGCCAGATCGATGTTTTGCATGTGTCTATGTACAGTACGTACTAGTCTTTCATTAAGATTCCTTCCAGAACTCAAAACCTTCAGGTCACTGAAGTGTCCTCAAGCTCAATAACAGATGTTTCACGGCAGAGCTGTCTGACGTAGGTACATTCTTATCGATTTTTATTGGACCTGCTCAACGTAGAGGTAGAAATAAGATCTCATAATAATAAGCTTGTGTTTATAATTCTAAGTTAATTATGCATTATTTTGAAGAACTGCTCAGCTCTTCACTTGATATAGAAAGGTTGCAGCTGGGCCATTGGCACATTACAGCCTGGAAACCTTCTGGGCCAGAGAGATGGTCCTGTACAGATTAGGTTGACACAGCTGCACCAGGCGGAATGTGGAGACTTTCAGGAAAAAGGTATGACAGATGAAAAAAAAAGACTCACATTCACAGTTACACTATGCTGCGGTGTTTACACACAAACAGAGTTGGTGATGTGGAAATAGTGAGTCAGATGAAACAACGTCTGATACATCCTAGCATGGGTAATATATTAAAGTTCAGTTTTGTTCCAGCAATTTACATATTTTAAATTAATCTGTGGTCTGGTCCAAGAATTGTTATGCAATGGATGGATTGCTGTTGCTTTGAAGCTTAGAATCATAATTATAAAGCAGGCATCTGAGGAGGCTACACCTAACTGTCCAAGCAGGTTTTGTTGTTAAACAAAAGCTTCTTCAATTGTAACCATTCAGCCCAAGCTCAGGTCAAATGTACTGTTTGGGATTTCTGCCAAACTGAGTCCAGCAAATCAGGAGAAATCAGAGGAAGTGAAAGATCCAATGATGATGAAAAAGCAGGTGTTGTTTAGTTGATAGGTGTCTTGGAGGAGAAGCTGAAATCTTTCCATATGTGGCTCAGTGCACAGCATTCAGCTTGCTATTAACTGCCTCATCCTTTAGGGTAAACTAGGGGAAAACTGAGATGGCTCAATGCACAGCATTCAGGTTACCGTTCTCTCCCTCATCCACTAGGGTGAACTAGAGGAAAACTGAGATGGCTCAGTGCGCAGCATTCAGGTTACCATTCTCTCCCTCATCCACTAGGGTGAACTAGGGGAAAACTGAGATGGCTCAGTGCACAGCATTCAGGTTACCATTCTCTCCCTTATCCACTAGGGTGAACTAGGGGAAAACTGAGATGGCTCAGTGCACAGCATTCAGGTTACCATTCTCTCCCTCATCCACTAGGGTGAACTAGGGGAAAACTGAGATGGCTCAGTGCACAGCA
>JAACJT020000013.1:14047631-14093620 GCA_009936485.2 Gymnarchus niloticus | reverse complement strand
AATTTGTACGAGCAGGGGGGAGGGGGGAAGTGGCAACAATTAATTTGTGCGTGCGAATGTAAGTAGGACAGCGAGACATTTCCGTTGATATTTGGTTGGCAGACATACTTGGTTTCATTTCTGTTTCATAGACCTCTCTTCTCTTTGGTGAATCCAATATAAATATTTCAGAAAGGCTTCCCTCCCGCTCACTTCCATATAGGTCAGGCAAATGTAGTCATTACATCAGTTGCTGCCCATGGGTAGTTTTTTCTCCATTTCAACCATGGGTCGGTTTTCCAGAGCTGTCATTGACCTCTTATTGGTTTCTCCTACCGACTTGCTAAATGTAAACATTTATTTCTGGTGTGCTGTTGGAAACTCCTTGACCTATACAACTTTACTTTGGCTCTCAATTCATTTACTATTCAGCTCTAACCTGAATTGCTTTATCTGAATAGGGTGGAGACATATCTAATGCCCAGCATGCAGACTTTTTATTTATCAGATGGCAATCCATAGTGTTTAAAAGACTTCTTATAAATGCTGTACATTTTCTATCTATCCTGCAGATGTGAAAAGGCTGCTGGGTTATGTCCTCTCTTGCTGGCCAAATGTGTGTCAGTGAAGTATAAATTCATTCGTGTTCAGCAAATACATAATCTATTCATTTTCAAATGCTCTCCATCTCCTCTAGTTTGTGACAAGCCTTTGTTTAATTAACTGCTGATGGAAAGTCAATCAGCCTTCACAGAACTCATTTTTCATAATTGTTTTTCTTGCATTTAGTAGGAATGACATTCTTCTATAAAACTCTCTTTAATCCAGCAGTAAAGTTCGATAGGATCACAGGTGAGTGTTGTAAATAGTTCCCAGCATCCAGCAGAGTGACTTTGTAAACAGGTGCATTCCTGACGAGACGTTGATTTGCAGTTAGAGGTTACAGCTCTGTACTCAGATGCCGAGGAATCTGCCAACGCGGCAATATTTGACATCACGGCATAAACAAAGTGGATAGAATCTGCCTCATTATCCCGCTTCAATACTTGGCAACAACCTTGGTGTAAGCAAACCCAATCAAAGTGATCAATGACGGCCTCTGTGGCACAGATCGATAAGCCATACGGTAACAAAATGAAGGGAGCATTGTGTAGCCTGACCTGACTCAAGACTAAAGCTAATAATTGTCTAGTTATTGGTGGACTTGCCTAAGCTTTAATAGAAAAACACAGATGGGTCGCAGGCTTCGATGCATGCCCATGGCGTGAGTAATGGTCGGGGAGGATGAAAGGAGGGAACCAGCAGCCTGAGGTAGTGACATAGTGGCTTGAAAAAAAAAAAAAAATCGAGTACAGATCAAAAGTTACCAGAATTTCTGAGTTTACAGTGGTTTGTCGATTTAGTTGCTTCCTCTTGAGGTTTCATGCTATGCATCACATTTCTGATCTGCTGAAGGTACTGCAGTTTCTAATTTGACAACGCATTTGCAAACTTACATGCACACCCCATTTAACAAACCCAAAGAGCAGCGAGAACTTAAGACTAAATCAATCAGAAGATATTCCTGTTGTATTCTGTGATTTTGTTAGCATTTCAGAAGACTGTGCTATCCAGAGTGAATGTGTTTTTTTTCTTTGCAAACACCATTTTGTTCTGCAATTAATAAATCCCGTCCATTTCCTTACCAGCCTTCATATAATGCTGTGCAATTCTTCGGACAATAAACTGTTTTCACAGAGTTTCCCTGCCAGTTTCTCAGCTAAATATATAAAGCTGACTGAAAGCAGCACTCTGTTGCATGCATGCATGCTTGCATGCATGCGTGTGTACTTCAGAGTCCTTAACACCAGATGCCTGAGAACTTATAAATTAACACCAGAAGTAGTAAACTTAGCAACTGCAGACAGAGAGACCATTGATGAGCACTGTGATGCTTCACAAGAGGTTCCAGTCTTTAGGTCGTTAGCACAAACTGTTCTCTATTACCAACTGCTCCTGATTTCATGCATTCCTGTATAATTCTGCCCATATATGAAATCCCAGAAGCCCTTGGTCAGAGTTGCTGGTGTACTGGATATGAAAAGCAAGGGCCTGCTTAAGCCTAGAGGTAGTAAATTCGAACATACAGTACCAGTCTTGACACACAGATTCATACAGTAGTAGAGATGGTCTTTATTGTAACACTTTTGTACATCTTTGAATGATACTGAGGGCATCAAATAACATTGAGAATTATGCAGTGATTAGAAAAGTGTTCAACAAATAAAAATCTATAACAATTATGTTTTATGTTCTTTAATGTAGCCATTTTTTGCCTTGATGCCATCCTCGCACACTCTTGGCAGTCTCTATGTCGGCTTCATGAAGTAACCACCTGGAATGCTTCTCCAACAGTCTTAAAACCATCTCTGTTTGGTTGACTGTGGAGGCCAGGCCATCTGCTGGAGTACTCCGTCACTGTCCTTTGCTACCTAGCTCTAACACAGCCTGGGGGTGTGTTCAATGTCATTGTTCTGCACTAGGTGTGCCCAGACATATGAATGGTTTATCTGTATGTCTAAAGTCAACATAGAAAGAAATGCTGGCATCTTAGATGAAATCCTGTAGTCCACAACAGATAGGACCATGGAGATCCAAACCAGTCAAACTCAAAGCACACTTATGGTCTCCCCAAAAATGACATTGGTGTACACAAAACCAAGAGCCTTGCTAATAAGGAGGCTCTTCATCCTTGATTGTGAGGACCCCCAAATCAGTTACCAAGTGCTAATGTGATTTACTTAAGCAATTCGGATTGCTGTGACCAAACTCCTTTAAGAAAAACATGCTAGCTAATCAATGATATTTAGAAGGCCAAAATAACAAGCAAACGGCTTAATTGCCAGGCTTTAGTCAATGACGTGTCCTGGCTTAATCAGTACTGAACATTGTCTTAATTAACAGTGAACTCAAATTCTAAAAGGGGGTTATTTAAGACACGATAGCACAAAATTAACTTGAAGCAATGTAAGGCATCGCTGTTGTAAGACATGAAACATTAGAAGTCATTTAGAGAAGATACTGTAGAATTTTGCCCTTTGCTTTTACTGTAATGATTTTCTGAGCTTTTATTTCCATAAGATGAATTTAAATTCTTGAACACAGTTCATTCAATGGTGCGTTACACACTTCAATGTTTTGCATTTGTATGATGGGGACAGATTCATATCAGGAAATGGGACAGAGAAGTTTGTCTGCAGAATTATAATGCAGGAAAAAGGACAGCACCCCTGCCCTTTTCATTTCAGCTCTCTTGTCCCAAAGCCCCTATTTAACAGAACAACACAAATAAACCAATCTTCCTAAGGCTATAAGTGTCAAATCAATTTCACAGATCAGCCCCCAATTCGATCCTTGAGAGCGAAAGTCATATGTTTGAGATAGAGGAAAACAGAAACACGCCGATTTGAGGGACAAAAGCGTTGTGTCTGATGTTAGACAGGGTGGAAGCCATTCTGCATCATGGGGGGGTGGAGGGGTGGGATTGCTTCAGCTGCAGCTGCATGTCAAAATGCAGTCTGACTTAGTGAAGAGCTACATAAGGCCCTGAATACTGTCAAGCAGTTCAACATCAAACATGATCAACCCCCCCCAATGAGCAGGACCACTGTGAAAGGGAGGTCTCCTCCATTATTCTCAAAAGTGTGTGAGATTATTTTATAATGGGACTCCATGCTTGAGAGCTGGAGATTAACACCTTTGCTTGGGATTGGTTCTAACTGGCTGAAGGGTGCGGCTTTCCAACATCATCTCTATGCAAATGAATGAATACACTTAAAGACGGATATATATATATAGTTCTCCTCTGTTCCTCTGGTGGAAGACTGCATTCTTCTCCATCATAAAGAAATGGTGGTTTGTAGGTATTCAATCACATAATATATTCACGGCTGTAGAGATTGTGAGACAACCTGTCTGACCTTCCATCTGTCTTATTCTGTGGCTTGACATCCACAGGGCAATGTTGCTGTAATTATAGCCTTAACCAGCTTGGTTTTCCATAAACACCTTCAAAGATTCTCCAACAAAGGGATGGTTCATATTGTGCTACTTGTCAATAGACAAAGGTAATTATTATGAACCACTCATCCCAGAGCTGCTATGCCAGACAATAAGAACTTGAAATCGTGTCTGCCTGCTGTTCCTCACATAGCCAGTTAGCTAAAGAACCCTAAAGCCACCAGCTCTTTAAAGGGATTCATTGTGTGCCAATGGGGCTTTAACTGTAGCACAATCAACTTGCATATGTTCTGTGAGCATGCACAATTTGGCTAAGAGATGTATTTATATTCATAATTACCATCCTACCATCTGCCTATCGCTGGGTCATCCTAATTCAAACACTCCTGGAGAAGACTTTGTTCCATTACTGTTTCACTTGTCTTAATTTCTAGATTCCAGATATATAGCTGTAATATAGCATAACAAGGAGGAAGGAAGAAATCTGAGTTGTCACATTTCGCGTCTGCACTGCTATGTGGAAAACCAGTTTTTCTTTCTGAAGTTTTGCAAAAGGTGGTCAGGGCAACGCTCTCACCAGAACTGAGTGTGTTCAGCCAGCTCAATGTGAGAAGTACAGAAGAAAGATGGCTTGCCTGATCTCCTCTATGAAGCCCACTTTCCTCCCACAGTCCAAAAGAAGACATCACAGCTGAACTCAGAAAACAACAAGCGATGATAGCATCCTGTTCATACTCCAAACAACATCATTTTAATTGCAATTGGGAAAGGTCATGATAATTAGACACCTGATTTTGCTAATTGTGGGCAGA
Organism: Gymnarchus niloticus; assembly: GCA_009936485.2. Classification (NCBI taxonomy): domain Eukaryota; kingdom Metazoa; phylum Chordata; class Actinopteri; order Osteoglossiformes; family Gymnarchidae; genus Gymnarchus; species Gymnarchus niloticus. Next base: position 14,088,830 of record JAACJT020000013.1, on the reverse strand, counting down.
TAGTTGTTAAATTAGTAAGCATTTTCATGCAAATTCCCCCTGTTAAAAGGCAGAGGAATTTCCACAAAATCCACAAAGAAGTCCTCTTCACAGTCTCAGAAACGCCCTTTTCTCAGAGCCATGTCATGTTAGCTTTTATTTTTAGCTGACCATATATTTTACTGAATAAATTTAAAGATAATTTTTTCCGGAAACGAGGAAAATATATTTTTATGTGCTATCAAACTTTAGTCTCTGCTTTCAAATGGCATTCAGCTTCATATATGACATGTTTAGGTTCACACAACCGCTTAACTGTAGGACTGAAAACATGAAATAATACCTGTGGGAAGCAACCAGAATAGTGCAGAGGGTAAGGGTGTGGCCTCCAGCTGTCTCTTGGGAGACAGTCATGTGACTCAGTTGATTCATGCTGATTTGTTGAACTTCCTCTTCATTCTCTGAGAATATTAAATAGATGAACCTGGACTCCATGTTCTAATACTAGACTTTGAAGTCATCGGCTGATTCTTTGTTCAGTCCCAGAACGCCTATCTCACGTTCATTCTTTATTTTCTCTTTGTTCCTGTCCATCTGATCCTTGATATTGTGCTTATGTCTGTGTCACGCTGGTCCCTTTCCCTCCCAGCCTACGTCTGTCCCTGAGAAGGGAAAACTTACAGATAAGTCTGCCAAATTCCTGAGTCACACGTTTGCATCTGCCGTCATGATGTTCTCACATATGGTCATTGCAATAATCTATTGTTATAACTTGAACTCTCCTTAATGAGTAGGGCAGTGCGACTGAATCATCACTGTTATCTTTAGTGTTTGTGAACGTCTAAGAAACCTTCTGGTCTCCAGCTCAGTCATTATCAGGTCCCTGATAAAGATCCACTACAGGGCGGACATGTTGCCATTCTTCTTAATGTGTAAGACTTTCCTTTATTTGAACCTGCTTAGTATTTGGTCCTGCACTTACTCCACATGTCTGTGATGGACTAGCATCCTTTCCAAGGTGTTCCCGGCATTGTATCCCATTGTGTCTTGGAATCGGCTCCTGGATCTCCAACTCTATAGCGGGTAAGAGGGCAGAAAATGGATGGATGGATGGATGGATGGATGGATGGATGGATGGAAAGCCAGTCAATCCTATAGGTGACACAGGTGGCTGATGTAGCGCAGCATCATGGGGGGACTACCGAGACAGAGCAGAGGGTGAAGGCTTCTATGGACACATGTAAAAATCCCACGCACAGAATTGCTGCTGCACCTTGGACCTTCTGAATGCTCAGCCCTAAAATTAAGTGTAACTACACAGCTGTAAGCTATGTGAGTCACTTTGGGCAAAAGCTTCTATAGCCCTGGATGCCAAAAAATCCAAACGACACCTGGATGGTTCCTGGTTGCTTTCATTGGCTTTGGGCTTCCCACACTAATTCTCTTGAATGGCAGGTTGGTCAGACTCACTTCCGGTGATTCAGCCAGACTAGTTCCCGTACAAGTACCACCACGTCAACATGACGTAACAAGATCTGTCAGGCCACTGCCTGCCTGTCCCAACCAATTCATCGTCCTGAGGAGAAAACACTACAAAACCACTTTGTCAGCATGTCTAATGACTACAACAGTCAGATGATAAAATCCTTGAAGGATAAAACTCACAGATTTATGAAACACCCATTAACGATCAGACATACGTGAAAACAAGGCCACTTGGTAGTAAAATATTTTTGTAGCACTAATTATAGAAACAGAATCAGTAACTCCCAAGGCACCACACTACATCCTTTACATTAAAACAATGCTGTATCTTTCCTGAAAAAGCTTACACAGAATTATGGGAAATCTCTTTACGCACTCACATGGAGGAGATGTCCGTTTTTACTTAAAACTGATTGCTTATGTTTTTTCCATTAGACTCATAGCCCTTCCTGAAAAGAATTCATTAAGAATTAGTTCAGAAATAAAAGGTTGAAGCAAATAGCATTTGTCCTTAACAAAAAGTATAAAATTACACAGTTTCTGAAGTGGTTCACTATACTTATTCCTTGTTTGGAGTGCTCTGTAATGCTCTCCAGTTATTTCATCACTGCACCTCGAGAAATCAAACTACATGGTAAAAATTAAAAATTGTATGCTTGTTATAAAATAGAAGACAACAGTAAGACCAGGGAGAATATCAGACTTTACATCTCTAACAGCAAAATTAGGATACTGCATTGTGTAAACATCCAAATTAAAAATATGACTTTTATTAATGTCTCAATTTCCCTTGAACCTGTTCTACACTTGCAAGTGCTTCCTGTGAGACATACAAAAAAAACACTCCCCTTAATATACTAAAATGGTAATCTGTTCTTTATCTTGCCCATAGGAGTTTGGGATAAACAATGTCTGTGAGAAGGTTAATCGCTCTTCTCTGTTCATTTATCCATTACAAATGGTATTCCCATCCTGGAACGAGAACTTACACTCAGCATGTGTGCAGGTGTGCTGAAACCTATTCATTATAATCATTTGCCTGCGTGCAAATGGAAATTGGTAGATTTTCCATGGACCGGTGATGAAAGATGCCAAGTTTTTTTGCAGCAGAAGACACACTGACATTTTGACTGTTTTAAAAATCATAAAATTATCCTTAAAAAACTAAGGAGTGAAGAATAGTGTTGATTGTCTTGTGGAATAATTAATGCTGCACGTTCTCTAGTATGAAACGGAGTTCTCCTCATAGGTTTTCAAATAAACAAATTGAATGACATCATTTCTATATCGAGTGGCATGTTGACTCAGTGGGTAGACACATCATCTCCTAGTCAAGCAGACTTTTTCTCATTCTGCCAGTTTTATCACTCTCCTCCTTTTCTGATCTCCTCAATCACACTCTGGCAATCAATGTAATTAATTCAACCAGGATCTAAGTGCAGTCAGAGATAACTTGTGCAACGTGCAGGCCAGGCAATAATTCATCATTGTGGAATCCAAAACTGTAATCCTAGGGCAGGCAGAAATATTCAGTAACAGAGATGACAATCCGAGAGGCGACCTAAACCAAACACAGCAAGCAGAAGAGAGCAACACAGGAACAACCTAAAGGTCATTAACTGTTTAATCGATTCAAATTCAGTGCTCAATAAGCGGCTATTAATTCACAATACCCCACAGTGATCCTGTGCGAGTGCAGTGTTTACTACATAGGAAGCAGTTATTATGGACAGGTGTTGTGGTGTGAGGCTGATCCAATGGGGGCGGGACAGTCAGGGTTTGAGTACTTCATTTAAAATACAATATAGTCACAGTCCAGTGAAATGGGACTATGATAAAATGTGTTCAGGTTCCGTTTATCAGTTAGACCACTTCATAAGATTATTAAGTCTTTTCTGGGCGTAAGATGTAGTGTCTTTGAACCACTTAACCAAGTGACCTCATATTTAATTCTCCAAGATGAGAACAATTAAACCATTTCATATGGTACTCGGTGACTATTTATTTATAATATCACAGTCCCACAAAAGAAACTTAATTGCCGGATTGATGCCCTTATTACAGCCGTGTGTAGAAAGTGGTGAAGGCTCATTATCTTGGTGCTTCCTAGGGGCTCGGCCGAGCAAGGAAAACACCAAAGCTGGGCAGGTGAGAGCCCCTTCTTGCATGATGTTGGAGCAGCAATGGCAAAAGAATGCCATAAGTATGTACTCAGTGGTAAAATGCTCATTGGACAGCTGTTGAATAGTATATTCCTGTTTGATCTTGTTCAGGAAAGGACAGAGGCAACAGCGATGGTGTGGAACCCAACTGATAATGACTACACAACTCACAGTTACGGAAACTCAGTCTTGTGCATAATAGCAAATGATGCCCTGCCATAACTGAAAATCTTCATTTCTCTGTCCTAAATGTCAGAGGAACCGTCAGTTTAAAGCCTGGAGATAAGTACAGTGAAATGAGTGCGCAGTTAGTTATTATTCAAGTGTTCAGTGCTGGTGCAGTTTGTGATGTGTTGTGTGCTCTATCTTCATTGGTACTAGTGAGCAGAGCAACCACATAGACGTTGGCTAGTTGCGTGAGCCGTGTCTTTGCACATTTTCAGCGTAAAGGCCACATGCTGTCTGAGACAGAGGGGGGAAGGAAGAAATGTGACAGTGGGAGGACGAACAGAAGAGCTTTGACACTCAGGGCTTTGACACTGTTCATTTTTCACAATTTGCTTTCTTGTGTTCTGTTGAGGTAGACAAGACAAGTGTAAGAGTTACTAATAGGAGGATTCCAGGTTACACATAGTAAACAATAAGTTGTAACAAGACAAGAAAGCATAGAAGTAGGACTACAGCCAGATGCAAAATCGTTATTTAAACAAACTGTTCAGACTTCTCAAGGACAGACCAACACTCTTTTAAGCTTTCCCCCATACCCCAACTGGCTGGAACCAAGGCCAACCTCATCCGACTTACTACGCATCCCAGTCATGGTGTCTAACGTAAATCTTAACTTTTTAGCACACATCAAAACTTGCTCATTTCTTTTACATGTACCAATAACAATAACTAAGATTGTAACTTGTGTTTAAACTATTAAGTTATTTTCAGCATTAAAGCAATCTTACTTTTCCAGTTCTATCTCTGGTGGCATAAAATGATTACCTTTATCTCTTCCTCAGCCTATCCCACCCAACGCCGCCATAAATCTGTACGGTAAGTACTGTAATAGATCGGATTTCCAGTATGCAGCCTTACTACGAACTTACACTCCCTGGCCACGCCTAAAGAGAAGGAATACTGCTTTAGGAAAGTAAACCATGTAGTACTGTACATATTACACAAGTTATTTCAAATTATCGTTAAGAAGTACCAGTTTTATGTTTTTAATGTGTCACATTAATCAGTGCCATGCTATCTCTGTTACATTGGGTGATTTATTCATATTATATGAATAACCCAGATCTTTAGAGGCAAAATAAAAGTTTTTTTTAGTATACCGGCAGTCGGAATACCGACTGAAAAGGACATGTGGTCACTGGGCAATGACAGTACTTGTAAACACTTTTTGTTTTCTTTTGAAAATAAATGAAAACTTGTAAAAGTTTATGCGAAAGAAGTCATTCTCGCATGCCCGTGGGAATCAGTGGCAGTATTTTATTTTGATTCCTGGAAAAATGATTAGTATAGCGCTGATAACTGATCTGTGTGACATTTCACAAACGGTCACATGGCTTCCAGTTCGTTCTATATGTAAATCTTTCTCTGCATTGCTCCTGTACGCAAGCAAGGCGCAGCGAAAGCTTGATGGAGACATTCCCGGAAATGAAAGAGCTAACACAATGAATTGTATGAGAAAACAATTTATACAAGTTACTGTTTTGTGATCAGCCGGGTTGCTCGTGATATGAGTACGTATGCCTATTACAGGTTCAATAGGAATCACAACTGTGTCAGTGACCAGATGGCTCCAGTTTGAATACCTGACTCATGAATTTATCACTCTTCCTATCTTTCTTACATCTGCTTACGTTGCTACATTACGAAACTGTGTACATTATGGTGGGTCGAGCACGTGTTTTTTTTTAATCACACATGCACTCTTTGTTTCGCGTTCTCTTTGTTTGCACACATTATAACTTAGCAGCGTCAAGCACAGAAGCAACTGCACGGAGTGGCTGGACGGAGGAAAGTGAAAGTGGTCTGTAAAACCTGTGAATCGCGAACATCACGCAAGCGATCGCACGCATCACGGGCACAGGAGCGCCACTGCGCTGATCTGTCACACACCCAGTCCTCGTACCCACGATCAGGGAGCGTTACGCCGGGCTGAGTCACGGATCGGGGCAGGACGAGCCCCCCCTTTGCCGGGGGAGGGTGGGCGTGTTTGGTGTTGAAACGTTCGGACCTGGGACGCATAACTTTCGCTGCCTTCACAGGGACAGCAGTGTGCTCCCGGGCGCTCAGGGCGTTTCTGCTTCTCACGCTGGTTTATTTAGCAGCCCAGGGTGTTTTTGAAGACTAATTCATTTTAAAAGAAACCTGAAACCCCAGCTCTTCACTATGCATATTTCAATGATGTGGATATGTCACTGCGAGGTAAATAAAAAAAATCATAATAAATATAGTTGGTCTAGATTGTTTATAACATCTGACGTTAATGTGTACACCCAGTTTATGGATTTACTTCGCGCTAGCGTTTTGCAGGCAACGCCAGACTTTCACTTGTTTAAACATGGGAGCCTGGAAAAGGAGTTCTTTTTAAACGTGTAGTCACTATGGGTTTTGGCCACGTAATGTATCAATATAAGATAAGTATTTCCAGAATAGCTTTGTGTTTTTGTAATGCACCCGTGTTGTGTGTTACTCTTAAAATTCTTCTGCTTTACTTGCGTTGATTATTGTTATTTAGTTTGATATTTTTGAAGCCATTGCGTTCTTATTCTCCCGAGAACTTCACATAAGTGAAGTGTTTTTGGTAAACAGGACTGAATAACCGTATTTTCAGCAAATCGTCACATTACATGACATTTATAAAGTCAAAAGGTAATACAAACTAGCATATTAAATAATGCATTCATAATAAACAATTATTAAACAAATAAGAAATGCAATTTACTGTGACTTCACTGTAGAGCAGTCCAGGTCGGTCGATGTATAAAAATGCAAGGTAAATTCCTATCGTTTAATGTGAGCTGCTACGTGAATTTTGGGCATTTAAGGAATTATCCATGTTTCGTTTCGATGCCTTCCAAATGGTCAATATACCAGTGGAAATTTGATAAACAATTAATTTGAACGTGGTTACCACGGTTTACTGTGTTCTCTGTAGTATAGCCTGTATAAGTTTTAAAACGTATGAAGCATTGATCGTTTATTTGGGTTTAAAACTTAATCCCGCCAATGGAAGAAAATACTTGAAGCAACACGCCTTTAATTGACCCAATAATCCGGTTTATTGGACTGGCTCACTACAACTTTTAACATCAATTTTGCTGTCGGTTAGATTGTGCGCACCCGGAGAGACTGGCACTACAGGAGTCGTAACATTTCGTTTCCGTGGCAGTTGCTGGAATTACCCCGGTATATTTCAGATCTACAACACGTCATTTGTTTAATGCAGCTGCAAGATTGCAGTATCTCTCACAGCATGTTTGCGGCTGAACTCTTAAACAGGCTGATTTCTTGACGAGAGATTTGCCATTTGTACAATGCTTTAGTGTCTGCTTGTTTTTGGTTTTTTCAATGAATACTGCAGGTTTTAAAATAACAATATACATGTTGCATGTATTTTCCCAGAGACTGTTTTCACGTGTACAATAGAAATGATAAGGACAGTGTGCGATTCTGTGAAATTCACAATATCAAATATTTCATTTTGTTTTTCCCAAGGCTATAATGTAAGTAGGTTATGGCCATGCATGTAACATTATTTTCATCACTATATACTGTATTCTCTGCCGTATGCTGTTCCGAATGCTTTTACAGCATCTCTACCAAATACCACGCAGATGACCGGAAATACGTTAATGTGACAGTTTGCACACAAAGCCGTAACATTTAGATTTTTAATTTTTTTTAACAGATATTGTTCCTTACAAAACTGTTGTTTTCTTCCTTTCAGTGATTGGCTGAAATGAGAAGAGGAGGAGTCTGAATAAAGGGGCTCTTTGGAGCATTTTTTCCCAGAGGCAGACAGTTGTTCTCAAGTGGAATCTGTTTCAATGTTGGGGATAGTTGGGTCCATTTCTCCAGACTGATATCAAGCCTGCTGAGAAGCTCCCTGATGGCGAGCCTTTTCTTTGGGCTGCTCCTCTACACAGTATGGCTCCCTCTCATGCCATCTCAACCCCTAGGGTTGGCTGACTTGCCATCACCACTGCCACCTGGTGGCCACCCTAATGGGTCAAGACAACGGCTCCCTCAGACCATCATCATTGGCGTGAGGAAGGGTGGTACACGGGCCCTAATTGAAATGCTGAGCCTCCATGGCGACGTGGCAGCGGCTGAGAATGAGGTGCATTTCTTTGACTGGGAGAGTAATTTCCAGAGAGGCTTGTCCTGGTACATCAGCCAGATGCCCTTCTCCTTGCCGGGGCAACTCACCGTGGAAAAGACCCCTGCCTACTTTACCTCTAGCCAGGTTCCTGAGAGGGTCTACCATACTGACCCTAACATTAAGCTTCTACTCATCCTCCGCGACCCTTCAGAAAGGGTTCTGTCAGACTACACCCAGGTGTTCTACAACCGACTTCAGAAGCATAAGAAGTACCAGCCGATAGAATCGGTACTGCTGAAAGACGGTGAAATTAACCTGGACTACAAGGCTCTCAACCGGAGCCTTTACTACATGCATATGCAGAACTGGCTCCGTTACTTCCCCCTCGAGAGCATCCACATTGTTGACGGCGACCGTCTCATCAGAGATCCTTTCCCCGAGATGAAAAAGGTGGAGAGGTTCCTGAAATTGTCGCCGCAAATCAATGCCTCGAATTTCTACTTCAACAAAACCAAGGGCTTCTACTGCCTGCGGGACCGTGGTAGAGAGCGCTGCTTGCACGATTCAAAGGGGAGGTCCCACCCAGAGGTGCCCACACTCCTCTTGGACAAGCTGTATCGCTTCTTCCATGAACCAAACAGGAAGTTCTTCCAGCTCGTCGGCAGGACCTTCAACTGGAACAACAAAACCAAACTCCACAAATATCATCAGTAAATGTATTATACCGAATGCAAAGTACTATGTATTAACCCATGTACAGCATAAAAATGGTGTATAAGCAAAATATATTTTTTTATGTTTTTATTGCCCATTTATTGTGTTTCTATTATCCATTTTCATATATATCCCGTGGTAAAAACAAAAAGACAAACACTGTTTTCTGTATTTTGATGTTTGCTGAAGAACTCGACTGCTGCTCTCCTGTGCGCCTCCGTTGCTGTACATGTCACCCTGCTGTTTGCCACCCAGTCATCTTTTGATCTGGGACACTTTCAAATGACTCTGTCTTCTGGAAGCTGAAGCATACCAGAGTTTGGTGCAATATTTTCCAGTGGGGCCAGTCAGTGTTATGATAATCTTGTACATTTAATAACCTGAAACACACAAATGTGAGTATTACAGAATAACACTGTAATGAAGAATCTGTAGCCTTTTGTATAGAATGTTTTCTCCTTGTCTTCGTCTTTATTTTTGGCAGCCAACTGAATGTCAGACATTTTTCCTTCGTGCTAACAGTTAAATAATATATGAAATAGTCTTGTGAGTGTGTCTGTGCTGTGATGCTGTTTTTAAGTAATTTAGTGTTGAATGTGGTGCTTCTTAATGGTTGTATGCATTCTGGGATATTAAGTGACTTTTCAGCTAGGCCAGTCTAGTACATACTGTTATTTTTTTCTTACATTGCAGCATGTTTATGATAGTGTTATGTAAACGCTAATAGACATTTTCGATGAAGGGTTAACAGAAATGAAATGTATTTTTGTAATTTTGTTTTCCATAATTGTGCATGTTTTTGTAAAACATTTTCTTTATTCTTTTCTATATATGCTGGCTAAGATTCATTGCGGAGTTGATCACGTATGAAATGAATTTCTTAGCATTCAGAACACCTTAGACAAGGTTTCAGAAGCCATTGTGGTCCAGTTATTGAAAGTAATGCCATGTTTATTACTGAGCTACCAAAGATGTTATAATTTGCTGCAGTTTAACTCTACTTGTGAGGCCCTGGTATGCGTGTGTGTGTGTGTGTGTGTGTGTGTGTGTGTGTGTGTGTGTGTGTGTGTGTGTGTGTGTGCGTGCATGTACTGGCTTGTGTTTCAGCCTCCTAATAAATGAGGTTTGATTTTACTGTTCTTTTATTTGTTTAGCACAAATCAAAATAGCTCTATCCAGCTTAATGGGGATTAATAAAATGTTTGTATCCCCTAAAAGTAATGAAAATATTTGAGCAATACTTTTTTCGCATCTCAGCAGAAAAGTACCTTTTCCCATACTGAACCATTTAGAGCCCAAAGCTAATAGCTGGCCTCTGAATTTTACTTTACATGGTTGGTGAAACACTCTTGTGAATTCCCGGCTGGCCGTTTATACATTTTTCTATTTGGAACACAGGTTTTTCAGTAATTATTGTAAAAGCAAACTAATAAATAAGAACATTCAGTACTCAAATCCCTTTGCTTACCCTCTGCCTCAAAGGTTCTGTTGTCATATTCCATAGCTCCATAGGTATATGCCATATGAATTTAAATACATCGTCGATCTCTCGAAGCGAGCCTAGGGAAGGCGGTGAGCTATAAGCTAGTTCTCATTTATATGTTAACTGAGCTTTTGTGCCGTCTTTTGTTTATCTTCACTATTTAGAAGGTATAGCGCGGCTTTATCGTAATAATAAATCATACCTGTTACTACTGGTTGTAGTATTTGCTATATGTGACTATCTTAAAGGCAACAACCTGCTCCAGGTTCTTAAGGGAAACAGGCAAAGTGACAGCTGCAGTATGCTTCGGTCTGGATAGGATTTGGACATTTGCAGATCTGTGATTCTGTGGGGGTGTTACGGATCACATTTTCCAGTTAAATGGCCACAAGGGAGACAGATCTCAAATATTTTCATTGTCTTTCTATAACACTCACAGATCTTTGTGGTGAATTGGCATCTCATCCAGAGTCCACTCCAGCCTTGTACCCTATGATACCTGGGATAAGCTCCAACCTAATGGCCCTGACCAGGAAAAGCAGTTAAAAGTTGGATGGATGAACCACTTACACCCAATATGCAATTCATATGGATCTCATGGACAATGCTTGTACTTCTTAGATACAGATTCTTCTCTGGCTTAGGTTACTCTCAGTTGAATTGGCAGGAAAGAACAAATATTACTAGAATCAATCTGTTTCAGGTCTGACTGTTCTACCTCATTGTTGTTTCATGTTCTGTTAATGAACTTGTCCTGCCCAGTGCTGGCCAGAGAAGGATGGGCTTTCCCCTTGAGTCTGGTTCATTCCAAGGTTTCTTCCTCTTGAGGGAGTTTTCCTTGCCGCTGTAGCCTTTGGCTTACTCTCTGGGGACCTTAGTCCTGGAACTATGTAAGGTGCTTTGTGACAGTGCTCTTTGTTAATGGCACTATATAAATAAAATAGAATTGAATTGAATAGGTCTTTATAACGTCTCATGAAAGCAGATATTTTGCATTCATGAATTTCTGCATATGAGGGCTTTGAGTTACAAGGCCGGCCACTTGTGGGGGGAATGAGGGAGAGGAGGGCAGGGGAAAAAGAAATGTCAATTAAACTTTGGGACACGATGGTAGAAAACTCCACAGCTGTGAAAATTCCATCCACAGTCTGTTAAGTACATAGTACTCAATGAAATCTCAATTTGGCATGCAACCTCGTAAGATGTGTTTGTACATTAATGACACTTTTTTTTTCCTGCTCTGCATAGTGAAACACTCAAAGTGACAGTGGTGGTCAGTCTTCATGTCTGTACAAAAACATTAAACGTCTTACCAAGTAAAAGATGGCCAACTGTGGTCCTTAACTCTGCCTGCAACACTGTCCATAGGACTTTCACACCATGACCCTGGTGGGACAGTGGATGTGAAAAAGGTAGATCGGGAATCTTTCTGAGCCTGTCTTGCTCTGGAAAGCCTCAGCGCCCTTCATATTATTGCAGGAAACATTCCAAGCATGTTTGAACGGTTTGTTAAAACACAGGAATGATGTAAAGCAAAGATTGTATCAGTGTAATGAAGTTATCTAAGTCCAAGCCCCCAGTGTGACATTCATATTTCTGTGGTTTTTCCTTAATGTAAATCAGTTCATGCCAGTCAGTATTTTCATTGGTCGGTATTATATTACTGTTACGCCCATGCCAAGCCAGCCACACCCAGGTCCTGCCACAAGTTAGTCATGCCCTGCTTGTCTGTCTTCCTCATCTCCTGAAAATTAAGCCCAGCTGTGTACATTTAAAAATCCTTTACATCACTGGCGATTTGCTTGCCTCACTGTGAGGTATTGAGTTGCTAAAGCATTACGGAGTGTGACCTTGAGTTTTCTGTGTATGATTCCTGCTAGTTCTCTGTTTTCGTCTTTTGTCTTGTGATTTGGATTTGTTTGCTATACTGAAAATCCCATTCTGGATTCTAACCTCGTGCCTGTGACCACAACTATGTTTTGGATGCCCCTCTGATGTTTGGGAGTCTTGCCCGTTCTCGTTTTGACCCTCCCTGTTGTGAACGTGATTAAAGACCGTGACTCTGCACTTAGATTCATTACAATTACCTTTATTTAGTATAGGATTAACATATGCAAAATATATATGCAAGTAGTATATTCAATGGAAAAACAATGTGGTGCACTGTAAAATGGCAACATTCTTAAATACATAACAATAATATTCCTGACACATCTAAAATACATTATCCACAAGGACTAGCCTGTGAGTGATCTGCTTTTTTCCCAGTCACCCTCCAAAGATGGAGCGATCCATTGAAAAAACACATTTGCCTTTAGCTAAATTCCAATATTTTGACTCTAGTCAAGCTGCTCATCAAGGCTTAGTGGATATTCTTAGCTAATCTTATGCTGCTAATGAAACTGCATTCTACCATCAAGGGACTCTATGAAGCCATTGTCAACTGTTGTAAACACTGCTATTCTAATCTGATCTGAAGTCTTAAAGGACGTGCTTCTTTTGTTATCGGATGCTGTAAAGTTGATTCCTTTCTGGCAGTTCGTCCTGAAAATAATTAATAAAAGGAAATGATGTAGACTCTGTGTCAAGGAAGTTTGGGTCAGTGCAGAAGTAAGGTGAATTACTTCCTGTGGGAATTATTAGTTGTCAGATGCACTGCTGCTGACAAAAACTGCACCATGCTTCCAGTATTTAACATAAACCGCAGTCAGTCAAAGTGGTGCAAGATGTTGTACCATTGATAATTGTGTATCGATCCTACAGACACGAGGCAGTGAACCACCTGGACAATATTCAGTTGGACTCCAACGAAAGAATTTCCAATTTTGCAGAGATGCAAACCATCCGAAAATGTTGGCTGGTTTCCCAAGTCCGTTGCCCCACCCCACCCCAAGACCAGCATGATGCCCACCCTGTTACTGCTGTTACACATCCATCAGTAAAAATCCAAATGTATCTCTGGAATGCTGAAATAAAGCTAAATTATTTAATGAAATCAATATGTGTGTAAGCCCTGCTTAATTCCCATAGGATGTATTTATCCGAATATGCATCTTAAGTATGGGGGGGCAAATATTTTACAAGATTCAAGGGAAAAAATAAAAAGCAAATACAGGCATGCAAGAATGGTGGATTTTCTCTGGTAATTTCTCGTTCTCTAAGGCAGTAAAAGAAGTAAGTATGCTCACAACCACAAAGAGGGGAAACAAGAGGCAGGCGTGACTACTTAGGTTCCAGATCAGAATGTGTTTGTTACCTGACCCTAGCCCAAATGAAGACACAGTGCAGTGGCGTCCCCTGCAGGCAACACAGAAAAAACCCAGCAGGAGGGTCTTGTCCCTTAGCTTGAAGGTTTCCTTTATACTTCTAAGTACTGGGGCCTGCAGCAGCAATGGTTAAATAATGATGGTCTAAGAATTATAAAAAACGCACAGACTAATCTGATTATGACAATATCTTTAGTGTTGTTCTTTAATGCGCCACACGGGAGGCTCGCCAGCCGCACTGGGGCACCACTCAGTATCCCCTGACCTGATTGATTTGTGCATGACCCTGTTGTTACACTGCACTGCAGCCTCCTGGCTGGAGCAGGCCATTTGAGGTTCACCTGGAACAAAACAGTCACCTACAAGCCGACAAGGCCAAGTCAGAGGCTGCAGAGGGTTAAAATATATATCAGAGCATTGAGCAACCGCTGTTGGAAGCTGCGGTCAGCTACTGCAATGATAACTTAAAATGCATTTTCAAACACTTTGTGCCTGACTCCATTCAAAATGTTTTTTGTTTATTATTTTCATTCTTCCTTACTCCTGATTCCAGATAAATCATGTGCATAGTGATACTGACTATTCCCTCCATTTTGCATTACAAGTCAGTTTTGGGAAAAGCAGATCCATAAATGATTTTTCAGTTTCATATGACTATATTTCAGACCTTCTGAAGTCTTATAAACTCTTCAGAGTACGTTATCCAGCTTTGCTGGATATCTTATAACTGCAGATTATACAACGGTGCTGCGGCCTTCTTTACAAAGCCAGGAGGAGAAGTGTTGACTTGGACTCCCACTGTGGTGGGTTGATTTGATTCGATAACTTCAAAATTTCAATGCAAAATGATGATATAATCTTTACGAGTGGTTAGGGAAGGAAATGGAGAGGGGTAAAAGAAAACAGAAAGGTAATGGAACACTGTGACAAACGTACCTGTACTCCCTGCCTACATCCATCTCAAGGCTCCGAGAAACTATTTTAGTAGGAACTTTTCATGGAAATGTCTTTTTAAAGAGACCAAATAGCAGTGTACTACGTAAATCTTATCCATTCTCTCTTAGACAAAATCTTTCAAATCCATCTGTCCAGCTGAACATAATCCTGCAGTAAATCAGCCTGTTCTGTTACACATATTGATGAGTATGACTCTGGCCTGCAGAATGCCGTCTCTCTTTACAGCTGCTGTACATACCAGATTAGGCCAAACAGATGGACCTCTTCAGGCTCACTGCTGGCGCCTATCATTTTTCCCAGCATGCCACTTGCTCTGACTAGTCCAAAGAGCATTGGGGATGGGGGTGTCTAACTGTTTCTCCTTCTCCTTCTCACTCGTCTTTGTGTGTCTCAGTCTTCACTCTAATATCTGCTGCTGTTTATCTCAATTATTAATGTTTTAAATCTTTCATTCAAAGAAAAGTATATCTGAAATATCTAAAGTATATCTGCAAATTAAATTTATGTTATCCTGTCCATAAAAATAACATAAATTTATCTTTTGAAAAGTTTTTTGAAAAGTAATTTGTATCACTGTGACAGTCATTTAATTATTCTGTGCATCAATTAAGCAAAATTAATGGAATGGAAATAATATCTCCATCTGCTATGAAAGCCTCCATTATGTGTATGTCTGGAGATTTAATGTTGTTTGTGTGGCTTATCCATGTGATACCGGTTTGCTCCCTCAGTTTGATGGCATTCAAGCTAATTAGTATCTCTAAATTGCTCTTAATGAATGGCTGTCTGTGTGTGTTTCTATTTGTGTGTGTGTACCATGCTTGTACTATGTTGTGAAGAAAAAATGTCCACAGGAGGTAATTAAAACCTGGCATTTTTACCTCAAGGGAAAACTCAGTTTTATAAAAATCTGTGAATGCAATCCAAAAAAACAAAGAACCAAAAGTTTTGTGTTTTGCTGGGTTACTTATAGTTAAGGTTAGGGCTGGGTCAGGGTTAGGGTTGTCATAGTTAGGATTACGGTTTGGCCCATAGAAATATTTGTGTGTGCGTGTGTATGTTCCTTGCAACCAACGAGCAACATTTCCAGGATGTTCCCCAGTCTTGTGCCCTGTGCTGCCTGGGACAGACTCCAGGCCCCCTGCCACACTAACCAGGATAAGCAGTTAGGAGATGGATGGATGGATGGATGGATGGATGGCTCTGCCCCGAATAAATTAAATTTGACATCAGTTGTTTGAGCTCAAAAGTTTTTCTAAGTATCAATGGTGTAGTGTTGTACTGACCATACATCAATATATCTTTTCATCCATCCATCCATCTGTCTCGTAACGATTGATCTTGTTCAGGGTCACATTGGGCCCTGGAGCGTAATGTACAGATTAGGCTAAAAAATATTCTTCTCTTTTGATTTTGCTTGGTCAGTGGTGTTACATTTTTTGTCTATTCCCTCAGCCAACAATGATGATGGATGTTGTTAAATGGCATTCTGAGGCATTCTCGATTATTCATAGACACAGATGTCACAGCCCAGACAGTAACCTCCTAACGCTTGAACCCAAGATAGCAGACGTTGGGTGAAGTCCAAATGTTTCACTCATCCACATACCACCGCATTCAGCCAACGTCATTGGGACCACGGAACAATAATGAAAGGGTCAATATGCTCATCCTTCTCCGTAATTGCTCTGTGGTTTGAGGACCAGTACGCAGAAGGCATGGGATCATAGCCCAGCTGGGGTTTTACAGCACTATCTATCTTCACCCGGTGGGCGCTCGGTCTCGACCCATCTGGCACTGAAATCTCATACCATATCTAAGTCAGTAAAATCCTCTTCACTTTCCCAGCTTACCCTGAATCGCTAGTGGGTACTTAATGTGAGTCAGGGGTATATCCGTCTAGGGTGTACCATGCTCGCAAACCTGAACTGTGTCTGCTCTGTTTAACTACAGAAGCCACTCATCCGAATTGCAAATAAGCTGAAGAATTCTGCTTTTATTAGTGCTAAATGCTGCTTGCAACATGTTTTGTTTGTGTTTGGATTTGTTTTTCTTTCTTTTTTTGAATAAATTGCAGACAATTTGGCAATGGGATCACAGTAGCTTTTACTGCTCCCACAGGGAAAACTGGATGAAACCACAGCACCTGATATACAGGGTACAGAAAAGAGGGTTCAACCCAAACTGTTTAATAATGGCTGCTGTTAGTCACAGCCATGCCCCTCAATGTCACAAATTGTAAAACTAAGCTTCTCTCCTGAATGTAACTCCCAGACTTGCCAAATACACCTTAAATAGCTTCCCCCCTAGGTGGTCCTAACTCCCAAAGTTCAGTCTTACACAGTTCCCCAAAAATTGTTGTCTGCCCCCAAGGGAGACCTCCAAAAACAGCAAGAGAAGTATTTACCACTACCAAAGCCTCTTAGTTGTAGGCCTGGGACGCTACATTATGTTTACACGTGCCCTGCATAGACTCTCCTCGTCACCCCAAACGTCAGAGTTGAGTCATGTATGGTTAACCCATAAGTGGGACAGCCATGGCCCTTCAAGGGCAGTGGATGAATCCCATTATTCCCTCCGTTTGTCCATCAGCACATCCTCTCCTGGTTCTGTAAGGGAGCCAGCCTTAAGACCATTAAACTGAAGCTGGATGTTCCCACCCTGTGATGCAATGGTGGCTGGGGCTCCTTAGTGGGTCAGAAATTTATTGTCCATTTGTCATGTTAATAACTGAGTCTGTCTTTCCAGCATGGGCTGACTCTCTTACTTCTAAGGAATGTCTTTGCTGCACTTGGCACACATAGTTGGATACGTCTTGTTTGCTCCTGAACAAGAAAATTTCAGACGTGTTTGTACTCTCACACACACTCTCAGTCACTCCTTTGTATTCAATGTTAATTAACATCCACTTGTCAGCTGCTACAGACATCTGTGATGCACTGTTAATGTGGCCCAATGAAGAGGACCAAGCAGAAAGCATTTGGATGTAAGGAAACAAAGAGTGGTGTCAGAGCTAGTTCTCTTTAGCCTATAATACTTTGCAGGCAAACAGCTTCATCACGTTTCCATCTCCTTCCCGAAGACTGGCGTGTCTGTGGTGATGCCTTTTAACACAGCATTAACATGGAGGTGAGACCTGCAGCCACCATTTTGCTGTCAATGGGATCTATGCTTTTCCACTCCAACTGCTAAACTGTAGATTCTCCGAAAGGGTGGGACTCTGTCAAAGGGAGCCTATTCTCCACATAGAAACACCCAAAGCAGCTAGCCACATTACAAGGTTAGAATGTATGGATCTTTTTTTCTTTGCTCCTCCCACCCAAACCACATGCTGGTTGCCTTATTTGCATATTGGCTGTAAAGACTCCACCCTCTGTGAGTTGCAGCTAGGCACTCTAAGAACCAGTAATGCTTGAATGCATGTTTAGGTGCCCATGTGCCTTCCAGTAGCATTCAGACGGGCCTGTTTTGTAAGTACTTGCTGGTGTTCCTATGGCAGGAACCTTCTGGGCCTGAGAGGCATATATTGGTTGCTGTGTTCTATCCAGTCTATCACTTAAAATGTGCTCTAATCAGAGCAAAATGCCCTGCATATTGAGGAAGTTTTTATCAATTTTATTGTTGATTTTGTGTTTATTTAACTCTTGATTCTCTATTTGATCCCTTTTTGTAATCGTTTTATTGAGTTGATTAATTTAATTTGTAAGTGATAATGTGATTGAATAAATTGAAGAAAAAAAAGAATATGCCTCTCACCTATGAGAGCTGGAGTTGTCACACAGCATCTGGTGTTCATTAGCATGTGACTTTTGAACTTGGCATTGTGTCCTTTATCTTGTCGAGGTTGCAGTTGGCGGTGAACAGTTTATTGCAGAAAGCCAAAAATAGATGGTGTACAGCTTACTTCAGTTCTTGTCTCTTAGAAAAAGTGCAAAGGTATAAAAAACAAAAATTCAGGAGCTCTTAGGTGCACAATTACACTATATAGTCAGTAAAATATTAATTACCTAGACACTAATTAATATAGGTGTTCACATACTTTTGCACTTCTCTAATTAAGCCACATTCATTGCTGACACAAGTGTATATTTAAGCACAAAGCCACACAATCTCCAGCAACAAACACTGGCAGGAGAATGGGTCATACTGAAGAGGTCAGGAACTTTCAACATGGCACCAGTATAGGATGCCACCTTTACAACAATTCAGTATCATAATTCAGCCGAAGTAAAGTGAAGTCATTGTGATTCGGAAACTTCTAAAAACAAGAAGAGTGCAGCTGTGCTGTGGTAGGCCTCACAAACTGAAAGGGACCTGGTGGCCAAACACCAATACTCAACTCCATTGATGCTGTTATGTCTGAAAGTCAGCAAATCCCACCAACAAAATTCCAGCATCTAATGGAAAGCCTTTCCAGAAGACTAGAGGCTTGTATAACAGTTAAGGGATCATCCACTTCCTATTTACACCATTAGTTTTGGAATGAGACATTACACAGGCAGGTGTCCACAGACTTTTGGCCATAGAGTGTACATTTGTCAGGTAGTTCTTTTTTCATAGACTTATGGGCTTGTTATTTTTTCTCACCACAATTTGTTCCTAATTTCTTTCCCAAGCTGCTGTGTTTTCCTCACTGCTTCAAATTACAAGGTACTGAAAAGCAGGGCTGAGGGCAGAATTGGAAAGCTTAACAATCAGGCATTAAAACATTATATGGTTCAATGCAGGTCATTGAAATCTCATTTGCTACTCTTCAGCATCAATATCTTTCTGTCTCAGAATGACTACAGTCCACAGCTATCAAAAATCAGCGGACTGCCCGGGACCCCATCATCACCCATTTACATGAAAGCTGTTCATTTACCTGGACAATAATAGAATAAGTAGGGTATCCTTATGTACCTGCATCTGTGGTTAGCTCAGCCTGGCCCTCTTGTGGTGGTCTGAATCTGAACTTAATGCTTCATAGTCACTAACAAGTACCATAATCATCTGGTGTGGTGCAATATTTAAATCTACAGCTGCCCATGAGCAATCTAGAAAATTCAGTGGGTATCTGTAAACCAGCTCAGGCAAACCAGTAAGGCATGAATTGTCTGGTGTGTAATATCATGTAAATCATGAAGGAACCACAATATGCTTCATGCATGTCCAGAAGAGTTGTGAGATCAGTTATAGTAATGTTTTTTGGATTTTTTTTTTCCTTGATAAAGACAGGGGTCTCTGTCCATGCATCAATTATCGTGCTCTCAACGACATTACCGTAACATTCAGGTATTCCCTGGATCCCCTTTGCACTGGAGCAAGTCCGAAAGGCTACTGATTTCACCAAAATTGACATTCGCAGTGCCTATAACCTCATTCAGATAAGAGAAGTGGATGAGTGGAAGACAGTGTTTGTGACCACTGGGGGTACTATGAGTATCTTGCGATGCCTTACAGCTTGACCAATGCTCCAGAGGTCTTTCAATCATTTGTGAATGAGATATTCCGAGACATTTACTCTCCAGACCTTGCATCCCATCACTCCCATGTGTCTCAATTCCTGCAGAGGCTGCGTGAAGTACCTCCTGTTTGTCAACACCGAAAAGATCGTTCATTCCTGGGACCAGTGTTGAGTCTCCAGGGGATCCAGATAGATGACTCCAAAGTTTCAGCAGTACATGACTGACCGTTGCCTACCACTGTGAAGACGTTATAATGATTTCTTGGATTTGCAAATTTCTACCATAGGTTCATACATGACTTCAGTTGTGTTGCTGCACCACTTACGGCCTTACTGAAGAAGAACCACTAACGACTCACCTGTATGGACAAAGCTCAGACTGCCTTCTGGGAAGTGAAGTCACATTTTACCACAGCTCCCATCCATTAACAACCTGACCCAGCACTTCCCTTTGTAGTTGAGGTAGATGCGTCTGAGGTCAGAATAGAAGTAATTTTTCCCCAATGTCATAGCTTGCCTTCCAAACTCTTCCCTTGTGTCTTTTTTTCCCACAAGAGTTAATTCCCAGTGAGTGTAATTGTGATGTCAAAAACCAGGAATCGCTGGTAATTAAGTTGGCTCTCAAGGGGTGGCAGCACTGGCTGGAGGGACCTACTCATCTGTTAATGGTTCTCACTTACCTCCATAACCTTGAGTACATAAGGGAAGCAAAAAGAATTGAATCTCCAACAAGTACACTGGACCCTCTTCTTCACTCGGTTTAACTTTACAGCCACTTACCGTCTGGGGTCCAAGAACACTAATGCTGATGCATTGTTAAGGTAGTCTGAACCACCACACCAAACCTCCACTCCTGAAACCATCTTGCCTACCTCCTGCATCGTTAGTCTGGTCAGGTAGGGTATCATGAATGCCCAGCAGAGTGCTATAAAAGTGTATCCAGGCCCCTCAGATGTTCCTATGGGAAAGCAATATGTACCACCCGAGATTCGTCCCCAGCTGCTCTTGTGAGTACACGCCTCCCTTAGTTCAAGCCACCTGGGAATTACCCACACGAAGGAACTCGTTGCATGTAAGTCATGGTGGTTGTATATGAATGATGATATTAGGGACTTTGTTCTCTCATGCCCTGTCTATGCCCAAGACTCCCCATTCTGTAGTTGTTGGTACCATGGAACCCCTACATGTTCCTTAGTGATCATAGTCCCTTATAGCGATGGATTGCATCACTTAACTTCTTCTCGAGTTTGCCATTATTCTTGCTGTTGTGGACAGATTTTCCAAAATGTGTTATCTGATCACTTTGTCTGGGCTACCCACAGCTATGTCCTTAGCTAAGTGTCTTTTTAATCAAATTTTTAGGTTATTTAGCTTCCCAGAGGACATCATCACAGATAGGGGACCCCAGTTCACATTGAGGGTATGGAGGACGTTTTACTTACGTTTTGCAATATCGGTGAGTCTATCCTCCAGTTATCACCCTCAGTCCAATGGACAAATGGACTGCCTCAATCAAGAGATTGCAGCAGTATTGTGCGTCAAACCAAGCTGACTGGAGCCGATATCTCCTTTCAGATGAGTACATCCATAAATCCCTCATTCACATCTCCCTGCAACTCACTCCATGCCAAAGTATGTTAGAACATCCCTTTCCCCATGGGAGGTGTAACCCAGTGATGTGCCTGTTATTGACGACTAGTTCAAGAGGCCTCAACAGGTTTGAGAGAGAGCCCATGTGCAATTGCAGAGAGCTGTGTTCACCCAGAAGGGTTCCACTGACCGTCGTCATCACCCCACGTCATTGTTCCACCCGGGGCAGAGGTTGTGACTGTCAACCAGGGATATCAAGCTGTGTCTACCCACCAGGAAGCTCAGCCCTGGTACATTGAGCCGTTCAAGATTTTATGTCAGATTAGTCCTGTGACCTACCATCTGTAGTTGCCAACCCAGTACAAGATTTCCCCCACCTTCCATGTGTCTTTACTCAAGCCAGTGTTCTATGGTTTGATGTTCCCACCTGCAGCTCCTGCCGACCCTCCTCCTCCACTTGATGTTGGTGGGGAACCTGCCTACACCATGTACACTCTGCTACACTCCCAGTATTGTAGGGATGCCCTGCAGTATCTGGTGGACTGGGAGGGCTATGGCTCCGATGAGCAGTCCTGGGTCCATGCTCACGACTTCTTGGATCTGGCCTTCATTGAGGATTTCCACCACTCTCACCCAGATCATCCACTTCCTCATCTCCCTGGTTGTCTGCCACATCAGCAGTCGAGGGTGTTGGGAGGATCCTGTGGTGGGGGGGGGTCCTGTCATACCCTCACCCAGCCAGCCAAGCCAGCCATGCCAGTCAAACTGATTCAACCAGGCACACCAAACATACCTAAATTCGTCATCCCCTGAGTATTGAATACATCTGTTGTTAATCAAGTCATCCCTTTATATTAGCCTCAGCCCCAAACCTCAGTGCGAGGTATTGAGTTCCTGAGACCATACTGAACATTTGCAACCTTGCTTGTCACCCGTGTATGATTCTTGATTGTTCTCTTTTTGACTTCTGTTTTTGCCGGGCAACCTGGATTTGTTTGCTGTGCTGATTGACCCTCTTTGGATTTGACCATTTTGCCTGCGACCCCGACCACATTTTTGGATACCCCTTTTGCTTCGGAAATCCTCTCTGTTCTGGTTTTGACAGTTAAAGAAGCCCTACTTTGCACTTAGGTCCTGTTTGTGTATTCATTACACAGACCTCAGTGAGGTTTTTGAACCTGTTTTCCTCCAGGACTGGAGTGTATTTCCTCTATGTACTTCAGCTCAAACCCATCATCTTGATATGCTGCTTAAGTAGATATGCTGACTAAGTGCTTTTACAGAGTGAGTGAGTCGGCACGCGTGTATACACACGCACCCTGGTCCACTTAAAGCATTTGCTGAGTCACTTTCTCAGGCTGTGGTTTACAGTGACCTTGAATTAATTTTTACTTATGTATTTACCCATGAATAATTTAATCAGTCATTAAAAATGTATGCCACCAATGCTGGGTGAATAGCATGCATGCTCTCCTTGTTCACCCTGTACTGAATAAGCAGTTATTGAAGATGGAGGGACAGATAAAAGTCTTCTTAGTACTTTTGTATAAAAAAACAGAAAAGCTAAGATGTTAAACAATTGAGAAATTGTGCAGATTGCAAACACATCATTTCCAGTAAACACATATGTTATTCATTAAGCATTTATTACAGTACATTTCCTAGATAGCGTTTTAATGTGATTAAGATTGTATATTGTCATTTAAATAAACCATGTATCTTGGTAAAAATAAGTGTCCATCACAGGGCATAAGGCTGGGGTACACCCTGGATGGGATGCCAGTCCATCACTGGGCACAAGGCTGGGGTACACCCTGGATGGGATGCCAGTCCATCACTGGGCACAAGGCTGGGGTACACCCTGGATGGGATGCCAGTCCATCATTGGGCACAAGGCTGGGGTACACCTTGGATGGTATGCCAGTTTATTACATACTCGTAGTCATTTTCCATGAGTAATTTAGAAACACTAATTTATATCTAAAAATTCGTCTTTAGACAGTCAGGGGAAAACAAGTATCCGGCAGAAACCCATGCAAGATGGGGAAAACATGGAAACTCCACACTTAGAACGTGGAGCCTGGATTCAAGCCTCCACCCCTGGAGATTTGAGCCAACAGTGCTACCCACTGAGTCACTGTGCCACCCCCATCGCCATCTGTATTTCTCAAATTCTTTCCCACAGTGCCATTCAGAGTCTAACTTTCTGTCTGTTGCCATAGCAACCGTCCCACTCATATCATTGGTGGCATATCTGTAGTAGAAGTTTCTATGTACTGAGTGATTCTAATGTTAATGTCTCTGCCTGTCCTTACAAGTCCCAGTAAGAGAGTGCTATTTTATTCTCACACTCTAATTCAATGAACTGCCCTCACATTACTTTTGGAAAAGGTATACCTGTGGAACCTGAATTCAGCGACAACCAAAAAGTTTATTTGCTGGTATAGATATCTATCAAATTAATACACTCATTCGCTCTGCTGTGCTCTGAAACCATGATATATCCGGAAGAGTCTGGCATCAAATGTAATGGTTAGATAGAGTTCTATAGCATAATCCTATTCTGGGTTGCTTTTGTCCAATATAAACAGATTTTCCAGATTTAAAACTATTTCTAATTTACTGATTCAACATGTATAGTATCAGGTTTGAATTTACGTTAAGAGTCTGAATATAGCTAGATCCTGCCAAACTGGGTGATTTCATCTCATCCCTCGGAGCATTTGGATCTGCTACAACATTACACCTGATTCCAGTCATATGTAAGCATCTGTTAAATATATCAGTTTGGAAACAGAATGCTGAATCATTCCACCGAATGGTAGTACATCACTCATTTTGTGAAACTCTCAGAACTGCTAAGAAAAATGACTTTCTCAGCATCTCCTCATGGCTTTTTGATCGATCAAGGAATCAACAACCTGTTTTGATGCATTGAAACGTGCTTCTTTATAGAATGGTCAGCTAACATTTAGCTGTGTTTTTGTAAAAGCAACCATTCCAAATCTCACTTCCATGTAGAACTCAGGACTTTCGAGAAAACTATGAAATAAGAAGCATCCACACTCTGCAGTGCAGGGGGAACACATTAATTCTTTATGGTGTTCAACTGAGATGATGAAAAGTCTTTTC
This sequence comes from Gymnarchus niloticus, assembly GCA_009936485.2. Taxonomy (NCBI): domain Eukaryota; kingdom Metazoa; phylum Chordata; class Actinopteri; order Osteoglossiformes; family Gymnarchidae; genus Gymnarchus; species Gymnarchus niloticus. Next base: position 14,064,289 of record JAACJT020000013.1, on the reverse strand, counting down.
AACCAAAACTTTCTTTAGACAATTGTATTTACAAATGGGAAAGAAGGCAGACGGAGTTGGCAGGGCAACAAAAATATTCATGATGTGTAGTTGCATTGGAAAATCACCTCATTTTCACACATCACCGTGCCAGTGACAGAGGGTGTCCAGGCAGGCTGTGTGATGCAAATGCTGACCAGATGGACAGAATGTCAGGTAAGAAGTGGACGTGCTTAGGGTAGGGTGAAGTTTGGTGATAAGGACATTCATTCGCTTCACTTGGGTTTTTTTCTCAAACCTTTTGGAAAGTTGAGTTTTGGTTTGTCTTGCCTCTGGTAATCACCTCCAGAGCCTGATGTAAGTCCTGGGTCAGTAAAGACTAGGCATGGGACAAATGAGGCTTCCAAACCAATGGTGGGTGGAAGTATCCTGAACCAACAAATCAATGATGGTGCTAAATGAGGCCCAGCAGCATCGATTGGTAATTTGGGACACTCCCAAGGCACATGGGTTTTGAAGCCTCATTTGTTGTTTCACTATTAAAGACTGATAAAGCGGACTGTGTGATACTGAGACCACTAACTGCAGTGAAGGAGTCACATACTTTTAACAGCTTTGCAAATATGAGGGTCTGGAAAGAAACTTAGTAACATTTGTTACACAAATGCCCAAAGAATACATAACTCACTGCCTATGTCAGGGAAAATGAATAGTTTGTTTTCTATCCCAGAATTAGTTGTAAGATGCAATGAGAGATTTCTCTTATAATATGTATACTGTCGCAGAACTTGCAAAAGAGCGGGAACTTAGAAATTTCTACGATGAATCCTAATGTGTTTCAGAAAGCAACTTTTCAGCTATTGTCGGGAAAACTCTTTCATATTAAGTCTGACCTTGGCTAAAAACTTTTATTCAAGGACAATCTGCACATAGATCACATATGGAGGAAGTTGATGACTGAAGTTGAGGCACAACAACAGAGAACACAGAGACATTTGTCAAACCATGAAATGCTATTTCTGATTTACTGGTACGGCCCACTCTCATGTAAAATCACATCATTGCATCGTGGGTGGAGCTTGTTTATAAGAAGAGAAACTCAGCTTGTGGAGACAGCACTTTCTAGGTCACTGGAATAAATGGAAACACAGTGAAGTAATCTAGGTTCTGTCAGCCTGTCCCATTGAGGTGCAGATCCTAGCTGGGACCAAAATGGTTTAGCCATTTTGTCAGCATAGGTGAATAACATCATAGAGGCTGTGGAACAAGATAAGATGTTTTGGAAGATGAACTGTGTAAACTGATGCTGACATAATGCTGATATTCAAAAATGACACGGCAAGACCAGGGGTCTTGCGCAGGAGATGAAATAGGAATCGTATACATGTCCTGTTTTTAAAAGCCAGCTGCTTTTCTACACAACGGGGTTCTGAATAACGTCAGCAGAATAGCTAAAAATCTGCATTTATGATCTTTTTCTCTGGAGGGACTTGCAGCTCAGCATAAGTTAGCATGGTAAGCCTGAGCACATTCACAGCTGTTATCAGTGGCATTTCACTTCATACATTATTTAAGTGGAAATAATTAAATAACCCAGAGAGCCCTTTGTGTTTTTGCAATCCTTTGTTTTTGCCCTGTTAAGGGGGAAAACGCTGTTTACCACCTGGAGATTCACAGACTCTCGGCACCTGTGCTCCAGGCCGTGATGCCCGCCAATTTGCAGAGCAGCAAAGCAAATCGGCGGAGAAGCTGAATTGCCAGTGGCACCATGGCATTGAGAAAGCAACGTGATTAAAACCATGGAGAGAATGACAATTGGCCCATTTAAAATTTAAGAGAGAGGACAGAGATGGAGAGTTACCTAATGTAGCAGTCACCATATCTTCTGTCTAAATAGTTCAATAGAAGAGATTTTTTTGTTTGTGACCACAGCCTCCAGATACATGTATTGGTCTCTTGTTTCAGCTCAGGTGTTTTACTCCAGGCCTTCAGCAGCGAGATGTTTGGGCCCCAATTATCCCCCACTTAGGCAACTGTAAAGTGAGATCAGCACTGAGCTGTAGTCAGTTTTGGTAGCTCTTTATCCGGTTTAGTTCTGTTTGCCTTCATACACTGGGAACTGGCAACAAACAGTCAGTAATGAATTTGAGAAAGTGAGATGGAAAATGTGGCTGGCCTGCTGAACGGAGTGGAATGAAGGGGCAGGGCCAGTCCCACATGTTCATCCTCTGATTGGAAGCTCCCCACCCCACTTGTCACCAGCTCCTTTTCCCCAGGCTCCAGCGAGACATCCTGTGTGCGTGTCTTGTTGACAACTCCTATCTCGCTAAAACAAATTGATTCAGCTGCCCCCTGGCAAAGTGACAAATTACTCCCCGTTACCGTTTTTCTGTTGTTGCTGTTGTCATCCATTCTAAACGCATTGGGAGGATGCTTACGCGTGCTCTGTTCTGTAAGTGAGGGGGCAGGTGCCTTTACACACTCATTCAAGGGCGTTGGGTAACTGGGTTTGTTTTCCCAATGCGCAGACAGACAGATGGAGACCATCCCAAGCTGTTTGGGATGGTAGCATGACCCTGTGGTATCCTAAGGGAGCCATATGGAGATACCTGGATGAACATCACATGCACACATAGACTGTAACCGTCTGTAGCAGAAATCTCCAAACCATTGGGGCTAATTTGTGGGCCAGCCCTGCGGTTTTGTGGGACTGATGGCTGGGGACATAGCAGAGTGCTCTCAGGTTATAGGAACCCCCCTTCTGGGAGGGGAATTTGCTTACCAAGGACTGCAATGACAAATTGTTTGGTTTCTATGTTCTCTCTTTTCAGAGGAAGTGCAACCGACAAGGTCACACTTTAATGTCACAGATCAGGATCAAAATCAAGACCCACGGCTGTAATTATCTCTTCATTGAAATTGCTGTATTTTAAGAGCATTTCATGAAAGATTTCTTAGGACTAACTGAACCCCGATTACAGTGATCAGTAGCACCATCTAGAGGATTTTATGGGAGTATGAAGAAATCAAACTCAAAATATGGAGACCCAAAAATGATATTTGTTGTCCCGGGCTGTTTTAATTGGCATTAGTATCAACTCTGACTGGAATGTTGTCAGGGCCTGCTTTAATTAGCATTAGCATTGACTTCTTTGGGCGAAGCAGCTTGTACTTCAAGGTCAGGGCAGGTCTTCAGGATGCCCAAAGGTACAACATCACTCTCTCCTCAGAAAAGCACTAAGTGTGTGGCAATGTAGAGAACTTCAAATGTTTTGGAAGGAGGTGCTTCAATTAATATTTGATTTATCTGGGGAAATCATGACATTTGAGCCTAAACTATGTTTATTGCACGTCTACCCTTTGAGTTCTACTGTAAATGGAAGAAAACGTAGGCTAATTGATTTCTGTTTACTATAAGCCAAATGAGTGATTGCTATAAAGCTGTGCTTTGGATCAAAGAGATGACTGTTAACCTTGCTTTAGAAAAATCAGAGGGAAAACAAAAGATTTGTATAGTATATGGAGGCCATTTTTACAATTTGTAACCATATGACTAACAGATAATATAAACAGACTGAAAGATTGGTTGCTTGTGAATTCGGGGTTGAAGATGACTGGTGACTATAACTTGTATACCAAGAATCCAATTAATAGCAGTGGAAAACAGTATGAAACAACAGAACACTTGTTAAGTGTTGTAAACGTGTATGTAAGGGTTTCTCTCTCCCACCGCCTTTATTTTTTCTCTTCCTATGGAATCAGGGTGGGAGGGTTTGTGAGGTTAATTATTCTTGATATTTTGTTTGTTTATTAGGTCATTGATGTCTATATTGTGTGAAAAACGTCAATAAAGATATTTCTGAGAAAAAGAGAAAGAAAAGCACTATATGATATGAAATTTGGTTGACTGGATTACATTCATGCTATGCTTAAGGTCAAACTGAAGAAATTTGAATTATGATATTTGACACTTCTTTCCATCCATCCAACAATCCATCCATCCATCCATTTTCCAACTGCTTTTCTTTATTAGAAAAGTTGTGGTTAAGTTTGTTCATAAGTTCAGCTTAGAGGTCTGTGGGCTGAATCATTTGGCACTGAACAGGAAACGTTATAAAGGATGTGAGAGGGAGGAGAACACTGTGATGGGGGGGTGCATGCTGTGACCTGGGGGCTTCTGTACAGCCCGCTTACATTATTGCCCTCTAAAGACACATTAGGAGACGTCATGCTGCTTTCCTTTTAAATCTATATTCTACTTACAGTATGTGTTGCATCTGCTCTTTGAGGGCAAAAGAACAGGGCCCACAATTCTCAGTCAGTAGTTACGTAATGAAGAATGCCAGCCCAGGTTACATTCATTGTCTGTCTTATCTGAACCAATCAGGACCTGACCTGTCTCGAGTACTCTGTACCTAAACAAACAAACCGGTTTATGTACTTTCAGACGATTTTTGCACAAACATGTGAAAAGTAAATGCTCAATTGGGTTAAACAGGATTATAATTAACATCCATTTAACGGAGTAATAACTAACAGCACACACAGTGGGATAATTACAGCTAAGTGGAGGTACTTTAGGTCAACTGCTTCACTGGTGCAGAGGCTGCTTGAAATGTCCATGTTTCTGTGTTGCACCTGTCTGATAAATACCCTCTGACAGAAGAAATTAACTCTCTAGAGGTCACATTAACACCACCCTGGCTGAGTGCCACAGCTGTGTGAGATCCAGTAATTAGCCTGGCTGTCCTAGACCACGGTGACCACTTGACATTAGGCTCTTCGGCCCAGATGGCCCGAAGACAGAGATTCTTATATAAAGGCTGTTATTTTCCAAATCATCTTTGTTTTTTCATTCCCGAAGCTGTGCAGGTCTGTAGCTGTTTGCAGCTAAATAGATATGATGTGTAGCTTATGGCTGTTGCATCCATGTTCCATTTGTACAAACTGCAGTTGAGGTGTTAAAGAAACACATTTGCTGAAGCATCACTTGTTCCCTTTTCATAGCCGAGGCTTCCAGTCACAGGACAAATCCCTGGATGTCAACCCCCCCCACACTCTGCCTGATTGTGGCTGGAGTCTGCTCTCTGCACAACACTACCTCCCTCTGACTTGCCACCATCATTTTTTTTCCTTTCTTATATTTATACTACGCAGCGCTTAGACACACATTGTGTTAAAACTACTTACCATAAGCTACAGAGCCACTACACGATGCATAATCACAAACACGTACACATTTTCGTCAACCATTCTCAGCACTGAATGCTACAGCGTGGAGAATGTAACGGACTCTGCTTGTGAAAGCGCTGTGCTAAGTGCTAGGTGCTGAACGGCCTGCGTTACATCTGGAGCCTGGTAGAGGATCTAGCTGACCCTCGTGTCTTGATCTTGAGAGCAGAGAGTGCCTGAAGGTCACCTAGCACTACTTTTCCTGAACCTTGATGTTCTAGCACTGGTGTTACAGAAGACCTCACAACTTCCAAAGCAGGTGGGGGAAGTGTTGGGACCCCCTGCCTTCCTTTCGCAACACTCAGGTGGAGCGGAAGCGATTATCGGATAGGGGGAGGGCTAAAAATAGGCTCTCAGTAAAGTTGCTGTGAAGACAAAACCAGCAAGAAGAATGGAGGAGCAGCATAATGTAAGGCTGACAGGGTCTGCCAGCCATCACATAGTCACTGCATCAGCTGCAAGTGAACTTTATGTATATCCTGTATTTTCAGTAATTCACGGCCACTTCGATTTGCGCTAGTCTCACACAAATGATTTAGTGGCACGTGGCATGTGATCGTTGCACATTCGTGAATTTCTTTTGAACGTCATGCTTTTTGTAAGTCGTGGTCCGCACTGATCTCACCAAGGAAAAGTCCGGTGGTTACTGTAAAGTTGGGAAATATAGGAGATTCTGATTCTGAGATAAATAAAAGGATAGGCGGAAACAGCATCCCCCTCCACTGCAACCCAAAAATTGGTCTGTGTTGGGAGGGCTACCAGCAGGGATGCGTATTGACCTTCATGTCCTTGACAGACTCTGTAAATGATAGATATGAAGGGTGTGGTGACTAAAGCACAGTTTTAAGCCCTGCACCGCCTGGTTGGAGGCTGCACAAATGCCATTTAGATCCTAACTGAAATGTCTGGCCCCTAGGCCCTGAACGTAGCCCTGACTAAACCTTCCCATTCACCACTCCTCTAAAAATTTGACACATGACCATTTGTTTCCATGTAAAAACTGGAGAATCAAAGAGGCATGTTGAACGAGCCCTCTGGATCTTTTGTTAGAATCAAGCCAATGCTGGTACCCAGGAACTCACTGAATTCTTACACACCTGGTGCTTTTTGTATCCTTTCTACCTACTGCTGTTAATACTTTTAAAACAGAAATGATCGAACATCCACCATGTTTACTGCAAGCCCCCAAGTGAGCTCCAAACAGGAAGAGAACATTTCTGGCTGTTTTTCAAGGACCTAGTTTTATCACCACTTTGCTGAAATAGCCTCCTGCTTCAAGAGCTTCCTGTCCTTTACCGCACAAAATAGAGTAGCCCTGCAAGAGTTGGACAGCATAGAAGGAAACCGCAACACACACCTAGCTGCCTTAAACCTGCCTGCATTTTCTTATGAGCTGACACGGTACAGAAAATGTACAGAAAGAAACACGGCTTAATGGGTCTGCCCAAAATAGTCAGCCTTATTTGTTGTCAGTCCCGGTGAGTGAACCTTCCAACGCTGTTGCCATGGTTCTCGTGAAGTGTTCCGCTCCATACATGCTTGGATGAAAGCTTTTATTTTTATGTCGCTATTGGGTCCATGTTTATAAGAGTCTTCTCATCTATCCATCTGTCCATCCATCTCCTAACCACTTGTCCTGGTCAGGGTCACATGGGGCCTGGAACCTATCCCCAGTAGCACAGAGCACAAGGCTGGGGTGAATCATGGAAGGATACCAGTCTTCGGATTACCAAAGGAAACCTTGCGGGTGTGAGGCACCAGTGCCATTCCCCTTCACCCTCCCTACCTCGAGTCTTCCTATGCATAACACATTTCTCATGCTACTGTAAACAGGATGTAGTATCCACGTGCCATTAATATACATCTGTGTCATCTAGCAATAGCAAAAACCATGGGCAAGGGATATATACAAGAGACAATGAGTTTTTTGAACCAAAGTGATTGTGGCCATGAAAATCCACCATATGCAAAACCCCAGGCCCCTTTGTATGTTAGAGTTCGCTCTTACATGCATTCCTGAGCATTCGGAAACAGCACCTCTGTCTTATTTCTGAATGTCCAGTTTATTGGGATGTTTTAAAATGAGAAGCATGTCTAGGTGACTTCTGCAAACACGGCTTTCTCGCTAATTCGGTGTATGCAAAGGTTTCTAGGACGCTTGTGGCTGAAACCACATCACCATATTGTGTGAGCTGTCAGTAAAGGAAGCGTCTCTTCTCTTCAGAATAAACATTGTTCTGTCTGTATAAGGTAGCCCACTTGCAGCCACCCTTCTATTTCCATTTCTTGGTTATTTTGTGTCACTCCTCCCACATGGGGTTTCCTGTCTCATTGAAGTTACCACTGTACAGGCAGACAAAATGACCATACGATCATTAACAAGCATGGAACTGCCGACAGAGGCTGCATTTACCTTTAGCTATTTCCTACCTGGGGTCACATCAATGAAACACCTGAGCTGAAATGTGATGGGTTGGGAGGTTTTATGGTGGCAGTCAAACCCAGGTTTCCCATGTCAATGGAAGTCACCCTGAGTTTAAAGCCAAAATGCCGAAGGCCCCAAGAAAAAGCTCATAAGATCAGCAAAGACCAGTAAAACTTTAGATGTGAAACTGGCAGGACCAAGAACAATCAGTAACACCTTGGACGTGTGGATCCATGGCACTGGGCATGAAAACAAGCCACCTTGAGTGTGTAAATGAGGTGCATTGGGGTGAAAACACAGTGCATTGGGGCAAAAATGTGATGCAGAGGTGCAGAATCTTGGGGGTAAAAACATGGTGTCTATCTCACCAGTCCATCACAGAATGCATGCAGGGACACACACTCATTCACTATCAGTCAACACACTGGGTATTGAAAGGCAGTTCAAATGCAGCCATCCTGTTGAACGCCTCTTTCCCACTGACATGCTTCCTGTACCGTCCCGGTTCCTGAACCGGTTTGTGCACTTTTTCTCAGAAAGGAACTGGTTCCCATGCCGAAAAATAGTTTCAGGAGCCATCCCCAAAGGGTAGCTGGTGTGGAACCAGGAACCTGTAATGTGCTGAGGGGGCAACAGTTTTTCCTTCAAGTGCCTGTGCTGTGAGTGAATTTGCATGTAAGGGTGACCGCCTGGGCAGTGATGACCCCGAGACCGGGCTGAATAATCACTTCCAACAACACTGATTGTGAAAACAATCGACTAACTTCCCCTACAAATCCTAGCTCGACCACTTTCTTCTCACATTAGTTGCACCAGAAGAAAGCTCCATTATCTCTGACTTGTCCTTAATCATAATCCATTCATAGCATCTGTATAGAAATACTCATAATAGAACACAAGTGCTTAAATGGAATGAACACACTAAATTTCCAAATTTTCTTGATTCCTTAGGTAATGTGTTTGGTTACCTGTCAGCTATACAATAGAACAAGCAGTAGATAGATAGATAGATAGATAGGTAGATAGATAGATAGATGAGCGTGTGGCAACATGTCGTTTCATGCTTTTATGGGGCCATGAAAGGCAGACATTTTGACCTTTCATTTTTTAGCATTATCTTCAGCTTTGTTTGCCAGATACTAAATCAGGAACTACCAGACAAAGCAAGTTCAGACATCCATCTCATGTTAGAGTCATTTACTGTACAGTATAGCATACTTATGGTATTCCCCTTTAGACAGATATGGTTTGTGGTGTACATACATAATTTGGCTGTTCCTTTCAGTTCTTGCTTGTTTCAGCTATGAAATCCAGTGGGTGTGGCTAATGCACCTAATAAATTCAAATAATAAAAACCTGCAATAAATTTGGCACTATTACATACTTCCCCAAGGTACCACCTCACATCACCAAAAGTATTTTTAGTAAGCGTAATTCTGTTATGGGAACCAAATGTTTTTTTTTTTCACTTCAAATGAGGCGGGGCCTTGAAGCACCATGAGATACCAGCAGCACAGGGAAGCAGGCTGTGCTCTAATGAGCACTTCTCTCTCCAACTGACCCGACCTTAGAATTTAGGATCATCTACGAAGATGAAGAGTGTTGAAGAGTACTCCAAGGTCAGCAGGCAACCAAACAGGTAGGCCCACCAGTCCTACTTTCATAATGAAGACAATTTTGTGGGCCTTCTTTCACTGTATAGGACCTTTAATGTGAGGTCTATATAATGTGAGGCAAATTTGAAGCAATCCATGAAATCCTTGCTGATTAAGACAAGTTTTCCCAAACTTCCGCTTTGTTCCAGACATGGAGAATGGGTTTTCTTTTTCTCCTTGTGCTTGTGTCTGATCAAGATGTTGCACAATCTCCTCTTTCCATTTTGACCAATTCTCAGCAGTTCTGGGTTAGCGCACACTCCTGTCTGACGTCTTATTTTAGCCAACACAAATTTGTGTAGTCAGCTTCATTGGCCATGAGAGATTTACTCAGAAAATTAACCAGTGCTGGTCAGGATGGTCATTGCAGGACAGGGTCCTGATTGTGACAATGGACTTTATCATATTAATCTGAGTGTGTAAGCAGTTCCAATTTAAGCCACAGATCAATATACAGGTAAAGGCTTAGCATTAAGGCAACGCCAAGGTTTTCACCTCTGCAATTCAGCTAAAAGCTCTGTATTGTGTCTTGTGCTCAGTCTTCAGTGGTGCTCCCAGCCGCTCCAATTTCATTGGCTTTGCTTCATCCCTGCAAGGCTGACATGCCAGTCTGAGATATGATCTATTTCTCAGCATCACCGGGATGAGTGCGCAATCCATCTCCTCTCCAAACAAACAACGTGACGAGTTGTCTCATTTTCTCACTGAGTCAGATGCAAAGTTACTAAAGCCAGCCTCTGCAACTGAGGCTAGTGGCTGGCATTCATTGTATTGACTAGATCTTTACCATTCGCTTGCAGCTAATTATCTCAATGACAGACCACATGCAGATGAGGCTGCAATTTGTTACTATGACAATTATGACCCTAGCAGATAAGCTAATCCAGAGCTAGTCACACTGAGTACAGCAGCACAAAAACCAAATTAGTGGCAAGCAATGCACTATGATAAGGACAGCAATAATGAAGAGCTAAAGAGACTATCTTCCAGTCAAAGCAGAACAATAATAAAAAATACTAATTAAAATCATCAATTAAGTACATGACAAATAAAATGTTTAAGGATCAGGACTGGTGTGTATATTCACATTATCTTATCTGAGGAAATATTCCTACAGCACTACCGATTCACAAACAAGAAGTGAAAGGACTGTGGTGGTAAATTACAGAGCAACACCTCAGAAGTTAGCTCTGGTAACCAAGGAACTGGGAGCGTGGCATGGGAAGGAAGTCACCTATTGAGACTGTGGTGATCAGTTTGAGGGGCTCACTGTGGAAGGGGGACATTCAAGACATGTATAGGTTTGTTGCCTTAGGCTCTCGTAATACTCAGAAATGTTGAGGAGGTACAAGACATGCACACACATAAAAGTTTGAACACATACAAGCACACACATGCACACAGAAAACATGTGAGCATGGAAATTGTGAACACATGGACACAGAACACACATATCCACCCATTAAGCATACTGATGCAGAAAAAACACAGTTTACAGATATATGTCTACCAGTATCAGTCCAGCTTTAATTCTTCATGTACCTGAATGGCCAGCTCCATCCTCAGAAAAGCTTTTAATGAAATAAATATAACACAGCAAATACTAAAACGGAGTAACACCTCATTCACGCATTTAATAAAAACTACAATTAAACATCATTAGCAAATAATTGCCCCTGCCGAGTGGACTGCAGGTAGACTTGTGACCTAAGATTTGGTTCAGCTACAAAAATCCTGCTTACCAAGATTTTTGTCGACAAATAAATAGTAAGATATTCACATAAGTAGGACAACATTAGAGAAATCTTCGATATCTAAGCACTCTCACGCTGGCACCATGCCATGACGTGTGACATGTGACGGTCTTTCCTTAAAAATCATTCTTAGGTGGCAGAACTATCAACCCTGACAAAGAGCAGAGTTATTCAATAGAAAGGCGATTATCGGAACCACCAACCCCCTCAAAAAAAAAGATCATCTCTGCTTTTAGTTCCTTGGTTATGCTGATGAGTTACTCCTGCTTCTTAATGCATTCATCTGATAATTCATTTGTAAATATATGCAGTTTAACATGGAAATACTCATAATTTGTCATTACGGAATTTAAAAATCAAATGTTGGCGTTAGCTACCGTGTGGACTCGACAATTTCTTGTAACTTTGATACATAAATTGTCTGTTGCACTGTTGTCTGTTACAAGTGTGGGAGTCTGGTGGGGGGTAGCGGACAGCATTTAGTCAATCTTTTGTCTCTGTTTTGAATGAACTGGGTATATTTGTGCATGTTTGATTATCAAAACTATTTGACTTACAGAACCAACTTTGGTCCCAATTAGTTTTGATAATGTTCTGCGTTTGTTCAAACTCGTGCCCCCAAATTCGAGATGTTTGGAAGTGTTCTGTAAATGTGTGAGGGATTACTTAGTACAACCTTGTTTAGATTTGTTTCATAAGATGTGTTCTATGAGATGAGAAAGCATTTTTTATTTGAACTACATGTTAATTTATGCATCATTTATAGCAGGGGGCATGATTAAATGATGGGGGTTCATGTAAAAACAGGAATTGGCTGGAACGAAAACCTGTATCCACAGAGGCCCCCCAGGACCAGAATTTGACACCCCTGGTTTATAGGTATCAGTCATACAGGCTAGACAGACATGGAGGTAATTTTTGTTCAGCTAGTCCCTACAATAGCCTGTGTTTATACCAAGATTTGGATGATGTAAATACAGAAAGCGTGGGTAGGTACTGTTATACACACAGCAGAAATAGCAGTGATGTTGTTGTAGAGCAGGTGGAATTTGACCTGAGAGGCCCCTCTGTCACCAACACATAAATAAGTCACACGTTACATGTTCTGCCCCCCAGGAAACATTTCACTGAACTTTTCACCGGGATTTTTTACGAAAGATTTTCATTATCTTAGAACTTCTGATGCAACAAGTAATTCAGGCTGGTAATGCTAAAGCATTTTCATACTTTCTTTGAGCTTACTGGTCATTTTTCTTTATTGTTGTAGAAAATCATTGAGTCATAGTTCTATTTACATGCATCAATGGGATGAATCCTGCCTTGCAGCATGAAAGACCCAGAGACAGTAAAAAATAAAAATGAGATGGAGAGTTAGATCAGAGATAGAAAGTGAGATAATGACACTGAGGCCTGTGTAGAGGTGATAGTGAAGTGCTATATTAAAAAAAGGCAAAGGCCCAAGGGTGTGCATGCAATTGCTTGTGTGTTGTGGTTAGTTCATCTTCCGTTCCAGCATGCCTTGGTGGGGGATGCATTCATTTCGCAGTCCATTGATGACGGGCAGGTCAAGAACCGACAGCATAAGAGCTAGCACTACAATACATGGTTCTATCTGCGATGGCATGGAGACGAATTGAGGTAGGAGATTCAGAAGAACCTTGTGAGAATGCCTTTGTTCTGGAGGGCCGCTTAGCAGGGTGGTTTTCTATGAGCCACATCATGGCAAGAATGACTCTTAGAGAGATTGCTTTATTTCTTGCCTGTACAGATGCAGAGGGATGTCCCTTCTCCCTGTACAGTAGCAGCCCAGCACTTTATCTCTTAGATAATGTCCTGGAAATGTCCGCCAGTATACTGTTTCGCAGCAGTTGTTGAACATTTTACTTTGCCTGTAACATCGTCAATGCTGATTCAGCCCTACACACATCATCAATAATTCGACATTGTTAAAATGGTAAGATGAAATATTAAAATGTCCAAATGTTGAAAAGGTTATTTTTGGGAGTGTGCCTTCTCAAGACCTCAAGACTTCTCAAGATTGTGACCATGAGCAGCTCTTATAATCATGAGATGAATTAGAGCTTCAATCATCTCATAATCTGCAAAGAAAAAGTATAGCTTTGGTCTAGAAATATGGTCCAAATGAAACAGAAACTTTCTGCAGTTTAATTTTGATTTAAATACAGCTTGAGATACATTCCCAAGAACTGATATAGGCCTACTCAGTGTTTGTTTGAAAGAAGGTGGTAAAATTGACGCTCAGGACAGGAAATCATGATTTGAACACCTTTGCAACATTTACGACATTTACAACTGTTTAACTCCGGCACTCTGCTGTGTGGCGTGCTCACAGGAATTGTCTCATCTATAAAGCAGCAGAACAAACTTTCTGTGTTTTCAGGGGGGATTTTTGCAAACCCGTAATTAAATTAGACGCCAGAACACAGAAGCTACACACACGCTGTGTGCATGTTTAAAACACAATCTAGACTTCTCAGTTCTTTTTGAAGTGACTACAACGAGGAGACTGGTTGTTGTTTGGATAATGCTGCCCCCCCCCCCCCCAAGCTTCACTGCTGCTTCCTCCACGGAGGAGGGCATTTACCTCACTACCTGCCACAGTGAGTGAGATACTGCCCCAGCATATGACAGGCAGGTGAGGGCTGTATGAAATGAGATGTGGTTAGATTTAAGGTCAGTTTTGAGCACAGTGCTTTGTACAAGTGCTGCATGGAGCAAACAGCATAGAGGTTTTGACCAGCTAATCATCTTTTAAGGTGTGACAATGTTATTGACTCTTCATGTTGCTGTGTGATGCCAGCAAGCAGTTTACTATGACCAGCATAGAATAATTGTCAGGTGTAAATGGGACACCAGAAGGGAAATGGAACTCCGTCACTGCTTGTTTGTTGTGAAAACAAATTTGAAAGCTCGCGTTTGCTATTTTTAAGCCGGCATTTTTTAAATTGGGTCCATCTGAATTGTTCCCAGATCCTGGAGAGTTGTGATTAAAGAGAAGGTGCAGCCTTATGTTTACCGACATTTGTTCACTTAATTTGCATCATGTCGGAATCCATCTGGGTTCACCTGCAATTGAACTGCACAGGAAATATAGATCAAAGGCTTGGGCAGGCAACAAATATGTGATAGATATCTGGGCAGGTGTCATGTCTGCAAATGAACTTGAGTAAACACTTTGAGAAACTGTCTATGTTCTTGCTTGAGTAAATTCAAAAACTTAACACTAGTATACTCATTCTGGAATTGTAATCAGTCAAACAGAATTACAATAAGCATTATTATCATGATTCTTTGTGAAGTGTAGTATGAAAGTGAGGAATTTGATTATCATCTTTAATTGTGCGAAGCTGTGTTTTGTTGTGGCATTACGATTCAAAATGAATGTTGCGTCTGGCAGCTTCTCGCAGTATATCTTCACTTCAGAGACAGAAATGAACAGCCAGCATAGCAGGTCAGTGCTTCAGTAAAATTTTTGGAGTTAAATCATTTTTACTAATCAAAGACAGACTTTTGCCTATTAAAGGGGATGATTAAGGTTTTGGCTGTGACCCTGTTTATTTCATTAATAGCTAGCACTTGTTTTTCAGTCACCAACACGTCAAACAAACGACACGAGAAAGTCCGAGGCCTAGAGGTAAATATGGCGACAGCTCTCATTTCAACATTGTTCCAGCAATGTGATCCTTAACTGATGGAAGCGGCAAACTGTATATTTAATTCTTACAATTTAGGATGATGTGGTGAGCCTCATGTAATAAAGTGTATCCGTATATTTCACAGCATGTGTCTTATAGGCTTAAAAGGAGGTATCTTTGAATCCTTGCACATCTTCACCTATCTGGTTGGCAAGCAGTTATTAATCTTGTTTTGGTTCTTCAGACCAGCAAGGAAGTAACCAGATCAGAGCATTGCCAATAACGGTGAGTCACCCATCATATTCCAGGCAACAAACAAATGCTTGTGGAGCACAGGGCCCTGTGTGTTATGAGAGCAAGCCTGTTTTCACATGCTGTCTTAAACAACTGCAGGCATCAACACTTGTCCAACTTTGCCAGCATTGTAATTACTACTTAGCCATTATTTTCATCTGGTAGCTAACTGGGTAGCTGTCGACTCACACCTCCAGGGATGGTTGTTCAAATCTCACTAATCCTCATGTGAATTTTTCATGTTCTCCCCGTGTTGCATGGGCTTCCTCCTACAGTCCAAAAACATGCAGTTAGACCAATTGGTGTCTCAAATTTGCCTATAGTGTGTGTCTGAATGTGTTGTGCAATGGACTGGCTTGTCCTTGGTATGCTCCAACCTTGTACCCTGACTGCCTGGGATAGGTGCCAGGTCCCCTTGTGAGCCTTTTTTTAGGATCTGCTAATGTTTATTGTGTCGATTTCACATGCTGCCCCAAGTCAGCTCCCTAAATATGCAGGTTCAGCAGTGCTTCTGTGGTGTTTGATATAGGAGCACAACCTGAGTACCAACAGAAGCAGAATGGGGCTCAGCCAGTTCAGCAGAGACCTACAACAGCATTCCAGAGAAGACACGGAGGACCAGGACTACCACACCGTGAACGACCAAGACACGTTCAACCCCATGTTCTTTCGGCCGTCTGTGCCCGACAGCTCTGACGCTGACTACATTGGTGAGAAAAGCAAGCACTTTAATCAAGTGCATCCACTGTAGCTTTGCAGATAAACTTCAGCTGATTGACCGTAACAGCAAAAACCTAGAGTGTGGCGACTGGCAAAGGTATTCTAAGAAATCACACATGAGGTCTTATGAGGGACAGTGTCTTAGTACCTACAGGTAAAAAGCACAATGGCAAGCAGAAAAGTGTTTTGGCAATGAATGAGTGCATTAATAAACATTAAGTATTACGAAGCAACATCTATTCTATGCAAAAATCTTTTCAAACAGAGGATTCTCATGAATCCGTTATTCAAAAATGAGTACAAAAAGTAATTCTACAAAGTTTTCTGAACATTCAGGGTCAGCACTTGAAATCTCTAAGATGATAGATCATGCTAAAAAAATGCATTATGCATAAAGGTACATGTACAAATATAAAGAGTCGTGTCGCTTCTCGATCCTATGAACAATTCAAAAACAATGCATCACTCTTGGAGTAGTGGTGCCACCTAGTGTCATGTATGAAAAAGGCAGCTGTGGCAGAATCAGAAAGATAAGTCCTCCTCTCTTACGAAACACTCATACGGCTCATATGTGATTGGTAAACAAACTCAGTTAGTACAGTTATCCCCCATGCATTGTTTAGGAAGTGCTAATTTTATGGGATATGAAAAAAATTTGGATCAAATGTAGAAGAAAATCGATGACAAACTGCTAAAACTGTCACAAATCAAATTCATACATCAGTGTGTCAGTGTGACCTACCTAGAGTCTCAGATGGTTTTCTTATGGACAACTACCTCTCATTCCAAAGCCAAGTGTATAAACAGGAAGTTGTACCTCAAGTGTATAAAAAAGAAGTTGGTCCTCCCTTTGTACACTACAATTCATATTTTGTGTACATATGCTACCTCCCATATTTTATATTTCCTTATTTATATATTTCTCCCTATTTATTTTCCTGTA
>JAACJT020000013.1:14034837-14047531 GCA_009936485.2 Gymnarchus niloticus | reverse complement strand
AGCTGAAGTGGAGGGAGGGCACTTAGGCCAGCAGACGATTTGAAGATCTCTTGAATCCGAGACTCCAAGGGAAGCACACCATAAGAGGGGGGCACAGGGGAAAGAGAAAATGTATGTTCTGGCTCCATTCCTGCTAGACCTGGCGATGAAATTTACAGCAGATTATCATTGCGGTATCATTGGCTGTCAGAATGGTGCCCAATAAATGATGTGGGTTTTATAGATATCAGGTGGACTTTTATGGATGAGCCTGGGCATTAGAAGAAAGATGGAATTCACCCTACATGGCCAGGTGCCACTCTCTTATCGAAAGCAAAGCTACGTCTAGACTGCAGACTCAGCTTAACCAATCGTCTGCTAGCTGCTTAGAGTTGTTACTTGAGGTTCATAATATTGAGACTGTGATTTGAATATCAACATGGAAAATGACTGTGATCCTTGCAGTATGACATTTGCCTCTCTTCTTGAATCTGTTGGTGGTCTGTAGAATGTAGTAAGGCCTACTCACTTAGGTAACGACACTCTATACTTGACTCTCAGTCATGGTATTCCTGTGGAGCATGTGTCTATCCTCCCTCTAAATCCTGCAGTCTCAGATCACTCTCTCCTGACATTTGAAGTAAAACTTTGATCTGCTATTCTGCCTATTTTCAAATTGAGTGTTAATCATAGTGTTACTTTCTCAACGGCAGCTGTTATTGTTAACAGGTTTCCACTAGTGTACTCCGAGACTGGTAAGGCCACAATTGAATATGAGCTTGAACAGATATCAATAAATACTGATCACTCACTTTGTAGCAGTCTCGACTTGGTTGCTCCTCTTAAGGAAGAAAATGCTTAAAGATAAGTAATATGCTCCTTGGAATAGTGACTATACTGGTGAACTTAAAAAAGCTTCAAGGAAATTGGAGCGTAAATTACGTGGAGGCTTTCAAAGTTGTAGGGAAAGATAGCCCTTTAAAGTACAAACAAGCTAGATCCACATTTCTCTCCCAGCTGATAGACAATAAAAAAAGCAATAGTGGGTTCAATGTTGACTGTTTGATTCCTTGTCTAAGCTAGTCTAAGCTAACTAAAAATCATTCATACCCACAGATTCTAACCTCTCTCAAAAGCAATGACTTATTGGTATTCTTTAATAGAAAAATAACTAACATCAGACAGAATCCAAAGTAGTACCTCTGCCACAGCTTGCCACCAGACTTCGCTTGGTCCTGCTGTAGTGGATAAAAGTAGTGCAGTAATGTTGGATTCCTTTACCCCTACAGGAGAATCTGAACTTCTGAACCTGAAATTCTCCTCTAAGGCAGCTTACTCCGTGTTGAATTCTATTCCTGCAAGGCTTGTTAAGAGATTGTTACTAGAGATTGTACACCTATTATTACTAAACATGATAAACTCATCAGTAAGTCTTGGATATGTACCAAAATAGCTAAAAGTAGCCGTTGTCAAATCTGCTCTTAAAAAACCTAAACTTGATCTTAGTGACGTAGCAAATTATAGGCTTATCTCCAAAGTTCAATTTTTCTCTAGAATCTTGGAGAAAATAGTAGCAAAACAATTGTACTCCTTCCTACAAAGACATGGCATACATGAAGTATTTCAATCTGGGTTTAGATAACGTCACAGTACTGAAACTGCATTACTGAAAGTAACAAATGACCTACTCAAGGCCTCTGATTGTGGTTGTCTTTCCTTGTTGGTGCTCTTAGAACTTAGTGGAGCATTTGATACTATTGACCATCACATTCACTTAGACTGACTAGAATCCTTAGTTGATATTACAAGGCAGGCCTTGTCCTGGCTATGGTCCTATCTCACTCACCACTACCACTTTGTTCTTGTCAACAATAAATCCTCTGATTGTATTTGAGTAAGATATGGTGTCCTACAAGAATCTGTGTTAAGCCTGTTGCTGTTCACACTGTACATGTTGCCACAATTAGAAAACACGGTATTGATTTCCACTGCTACGCTGATGATACACAGCTATACGTATTAGCTAAATCCAATGAATAGCCTCAATTGTCAAAGACTAAAGACTCTATTTGATATTAGGAGCTGGATGAGCAGAATTTTTTTACAACTAAATCAAGATGAAACAGAAGTAATGCTGCTTGGTCCTAGAGTGTTTCGAGAACAGATTATTTATGTAAAATTAAATGGATGTTCACTTAAACCACACACATTGGTTAGAAATCTTGTTGTCTTAGTGCACCCAGACCTGTCCTTTGATGCTCACATTAGAAATATCACTAAAAAAGCTTTTCCTCCATCTGAGGAATATAGCCAAGGTTCAAAAGCTGTTGTCCTTCAATGATGCTGAGAAGCTAACTCATGCTTTTATTAGCTCCAGATTGGATAATTGCATTGCTTTGTTCTCTGGATGTAACTCTCGCTCGTTACACAGACTCCAGCTAGTGCAAAATGCTGCAACCAGAGTTGTAACTGAACTTCGGAAGTTTGATCATATTGGTTCTGTATTGTTGTTTACATTGGCTTCTAATTAAGTCTAACACTGAGTTAAAAAAAAAAAAACCTATAAGACCATGCCTTGCTTGGTTTGGCTCTTTCAGTTTCATACTCCCCCCCCACTCCAGGGGGCAGGTTATTTATTATGAGTTTCAAGAGTTTCGTAGTTTCAAGAGTTAAGAAAATCTATGTTGGGCTGCAGAGTATTCTGCGACAGAGCCCCGCAGCTGTGGAATGGTCTTGTAGCAGCAGTTCAGGACTCCGGCTCACTCTCTGTCTTTAAGTCTAGGCTTAAAACAAACCTGTTTATTCTAGCTTACAGAGACCTTAGGTAGTTACTCTTTCCCCAGCTAGTCTATAGTCTGAGGTGTAGAGCTGGCTGGAGATCAGTGTCATTGACTTTAGATGAACTGTTCTGTCAGTGCTGTCACTTCTGCTTTGCATGTTGCGGTGTTAGCAGAGTGCTGGTGTTCAAGGATCCCTCATGCCTGTGTCCCCACTGGCCTCTCCCTCATAGTTATGCCACCATATATAGTTATGCTAGGGCTCTTGCTGTTTTATTGCAATTATTCTGCCATCTTAAATTGCTGTTCTGCTCACACACATTCACTTTTCCCTCACACCCGCCTCTCTGGGGTGACTCTGCCTGTTTTGACTATGCTTTGAAAGAACCACTGGCTTTTGGAAATCCTACCTGTTCTGGTTTTGACGGTGCCTGTTCTAAGAGTAAACTGTGTGATTCTGCTATTGGATCCTACCGTGTTCTGAATCATTACACTAGTATGTCAAAATCCCAGTCTACATCGTAGTTTGCTGCAGTAGCAGCTAGTATCAATGCCATCATGCATATTAAACAATAATGCAGTCATTAACCTTAGAACTACATAAAACTCCCTCAAACCTTATTGTCAGAGGAGGCACCAATTCCTAAACTACATGCAAAACACACAAACAAAAAACACCCTTGGACCTCATTGTTAGACAGACAGATACTTTATTAATCCCTGAAAGGAAAGTCAGAAATCTGCAGTTTGTTAAACATGGTTCTATGACAATTGTTATAGAATATTGTCTACACTTGAATTGTACTTCAGATTTACCCAGACTAACACAAACAAGATTTAGGAAAGAAAGACACTCTATAGCACAAAAAGATCAACACAACTAGACAGAGCTGCTGCAACAGGCTGCCATGCACTAAGGCATCATCTACAGTTGTGGTCAGAAGTTTACATACACTCATCATGGGCATGAAAATTTTGGGCTTTTAATGATTTCTTTGAACTGTTCTTGTTCCAGGGTGGAATGATTGTACAGCATACATCTTTAATGACTTTTTTTTTTAAAAGAATTTGGTGCACAAGTCTGAATTTATTTTGGATTTTCTCTAATCCACACATGGCCAAAATTATACATACAGGCTCATATTTACATACACTCCCATTACTATTTGGTTAAATGTCCCTGAGCAAGTTGTACCTTGACCAGACGCTTTTGGTAGCCATCAACAAGCTTCTGGCATAATTCTAACCAGATATTTGACCACTCTTCTTGGCAGAATTGGTAGAGTTCATTTAAATTGGTTGGTTTCTTGGCACGGACCCGGCTTTTAAGCATAGTCCACAAATTTTCAATAGGGTTGAGGTCAGGGCTTGGGGAAGGCCATTCCAGAAGCTTAATGTTAGCCTGCTTTATCCATTCCAAAACCAGTTTTGATGTGTGTTTGGGATCATTGTCCTGTTGGAACACCCAATTGTGTCCAAGTTTCAAGCATTTAGCTGTTGATTTGAGGTGAAGTGGAAGAATTTGGAAGTAGTCCTCCATTATTCCATACACTTCCTGCAATGCACCAGTACTACTGGCAGCAAAACAGCCCCAGAGCATGATGCTACCACCACCATGCTTGACAGTTGGTACAGTATTCTTAGGTTTGAAAGCCTCACCCTCACTCCTCCAAACATACCTCATCATTGTGACCAAATGCTCAAACTTTGTCTCGTCTGACCATAAAACTTTCCTTCAGAACGCATTTGGCTTGTCCATGTGGGCAGCTGCAAATTTCAGTCAAGCTTGAAGGTGTCAATTTTGAAGCAGGGGCTTCTTTCTTGGTCAGCACCCTCTCAGTCCATGGCAATGTAAAACTCACTTCACTGTGGACAGTGACCCTGGTGTTCCAGCAGTTTCCGGTTCATGGCAGGCTTGAGCCTTGGTGGTTCCTAGGTTGTTCCTTGGACTTTCCCATTGTTCTGAGTATTAGTCAATCCAATGAGTGCTGTCAAACAAGTCCTTTTTATGTTGGCAAAGAGAAACTACCAGATGTAGTCTATCATGATCACTAACGAGAAGTTAATAGGCCTTGGCCTTGTCAAGTTAAAAGACATTGTAGAGCTTTCAGCACCACTTATTAGAAGATTTAAGTGAATGTATGTAAATATTTGAGCCTGTATGTATAATTTTGACCCTGTGTGGATTAGAGAAAATCCAAAATAAATTCAAACTTGTGCACCAAATTCTTGTTTTTTAAAGTCATTAAAAATGTATGCTGTACAATCATTCCACCCTGGAAAAAGAACAGTTCAAAGAAATCATTAAAAGCCCAAAATTTCCATGCCATTCATGCCCATGATGAGTGTATGTAAATTTTTGACCACAACTCTAATTTGAAAGATACAATCATTAACCTTTCTGAGAAGTTTGAAAACTTACATAATTTGAGGTATCACTGAAAACCAAATCTAGTTGCTGGTTCATTTGATCCTTGTGCTTTTCAAATCAAGGCTTCTTCCATTTTCTTTGTATCAATTTCTGTTTCCAACTTTTGCTTGTTACTGAATTTTACTGCTGTGAGATACAGATGCCACTTCAGGAAATTCACCATAACAACCTGTAACTTTGCAAATTTTAATTAACACGTTAAAACTGAAGACATGCTGCATATGTTCTCATACCTCAGGGCAATCTCTTGTGTTGGGAAAATTTATTCTGTCCAGTCCTAACACAAGCATGGCAACCAGAATATTATTTGCCTGGACTCTAAACACTTCGCATTATCTTGCATGATATAGTGGCAAAATTAGTATGCGATTTCTTTCCTTTTTCACAAAAATATATTATGCATTTCACAAACCCCCCTGGAACACTAATAGTTTGACGCCTTGGTCCATGCATCATTTTTTTTTATTATTTATGTCTTTGTACACAAACAGGGACACGTCATAAATAACAGCTGAGGCCGTACATGCTTGGGAACTGTTTGGTCAGAACAAAAGTTTACACGCTTGTGTTCTGTGGAACTCACTTTAGCGAAGCATTTCTACATTCCGATTGGTTGACGCTGAGCTGCGTCATAGCTCATTACCATAAAGTTGACCAAGCTTCAACTTCATTTTGACGCTCTCACCACCCAAATCGCGCCGAGCCACTGCTCAATGCCTGGCAACGTGCCCTCCCACAGAGAATGAATGATTTCCGGTCGTTTTGACGGTCTCGCCACTTGCGGGGTGAACATACCATAAGAATGCGATGGCTAATGCAACTGAAGTTGCACAGCTGCAGTGTGAGGAGCAAATGAATGGCCTTCTAAATACTGCCTACTTCATTGCAGAAAATTAATTGCCCAGTTCAAAATTTAGCCCCCTAGTTAAATTCATGAAGGAGATGGAGTGTCCTTCTTTCAAACAGCTGGCAACAGACCGTTATGGAAGCTACATGAATAAGATGGGCATATCAGCTTGAAGAGATGACACACTAAAAGAGAAGAAGGAGAAAAAGAAAAAAAATCATGGCAATGTATATAGTTAAGAGAATCATAAGTCAGCTAAGACTTATGTCATGTAAACACAAATTCAGCACACATAACAGGATTAAAACTAAGTTCATAAATTCATTGAGTGTCAAGAGTAGTTCGATTTTTTTTTCCTTTTTTTTTTAATTGAAAAGAGATGAAGCAGAGTAGACAGAGTACAGGTAAAGAATAGTGGATGGATAGAAGAGAGAAGAGGCAGCTGACAAGTAAGAATATGGACAATGATGCAGCTCAAAGAGACCACTAGAGAATCAGAAATTATAGGAATATAGTTCAGAGAATTCCTTAAATTGGAGAAGAGCGGCAAAATGTAAGACCTATTTAAGCTCGCAAGTAGTATCCCACTAAGGACATTAAAGCAAGACTAGGTAAAGCCCACAGTGCATTTGCTAGACTCCAGCTTATCTGGAAATCCGCACAATACAGCCTCAGAACAAAAATGAGACTATATAACAGCAACGTTAAATCTATTCTGCTATACGGGGCAGAATGTTGGCGGGTCATCAAGAGTGACATGAAGAAGATTGAGGTATTCCACAATAATTGCCTCAGTATAAATTGCCGTATCTTCTGGCCAGAGAAGATATCAAATGTTCGGTTGTACAAGACAACCAACTCACATAGTGTGGTGATGAAGATCAAGTGCCATAGAATGAAATGGCTTGGCCATGTCCTACAGATGGACCAGAACCGTATTCCCAAAGTAGCTATGAGTTGGACACCAGTGGGGAAAAGGAAGCAAAGAAGGCCAAAAACGACCTGGAGGAGAACCGTAGAAGTTGAACTGAAAGAACCACACCTCTCATGGGGTGAAGCACAACATGCTGTCAATGATAGAACAAGATGGAGGCAGATTGTGATGGCCTCATGTTCCGGAAAGAAGGAAGGAAGGAAAGAAGGAAGGTAGGTAGGTAGATCGATCAGAACTTAAACCTGTACTCAATTAAAGTACATAATTTTTTTTTTTTTTTTTACACAAAGTCTGGATGAGCTAAGACAACACTCAGACAAAATGAGCTTGCAATCAGTTCTAATATTTTCTCCACTCAGACAGAAACTAATTTTCGGGGTGAGAGTAAATGCAGTTAGAGCCAGTTGCTTGCTTTCATCTCTTGATTCAAGGGGCTTCACAGGATGCTTGAGTCTTATGACTGAACATCATACTCTTTGAATGGTGAAAGTTTAGCATTGCAAGTCTTGCAAACATCAATGCTGTTGCTTTCTATTTCAAAATACTGACAAACCTGACTCTTTTTTGACATTTTAAATTCTTTCTTACATCCCACCATGCAACATGAGTGCCAGGATGGTAGTTTCACTATTTGAACAATACTGCCCCCCATGGTTAACTGTTTATTCAACTACCCATGCACATCCCTACATACAGTGTTTCTAAAGATCTGGGAAGAGGAACAAGTGCCATTAGACTGGAAGGAGGGATACCTCATTAAAATTCCAAAGAAAAGTGACTATAGCAAATGTTAAAACTACTAAGGAATCACACTGCTTTACATGTCAAGGAAAGTACTCAACAGGATTATTTTGAATGGAATGAATGATCAAGTGAATACTTGACTTTGAGACCAACAAGCTGGATTTTGTAAAGAGAGATCTTGTAAGTATCACATCGCAACCTTAAGTATTGACATTGAACGGTTGTTAGAATGAAACATTTTTTTGTAAATACAGGCCAACTTTGTATACATGTCAGTCCTCTGATGCTTTTGAAAAAGGAAATGAAGTATGTCGGGGGTCTTTTTCTTTTCCCACTGCCTACTAATTGGAAAATAATTTTATCCACAGCGCAGATCAGGACAGGAATCCAGTGGACATCCTTTACGCAACTGGATAACCTTGACTTCACAGAAGACCTGGGACTATTGTCCCACACCCATC
This sequence comes from Gymnarchus niloticus, assembly GCA_009936485.2. Lineage (NCBI taxonomy): Eukaryota > Metazoa > Chordata > Actinopteri > Osteoglossiformes > Gymnarchidae > Gymnarchus > Gymnarchus niloticus. The sequence goes on along the minus strand of JAACJT020000013.1, from coordinate 14,039,358 downwards.
AACAGACACTGGAGAAGACAAACAATGTGGCCATAATTTCTTCACAGATGATGAATATGACATTGGATGCAATTTATATTTTAATTCTTTATTCAAACATTCACTCTTCAAACATACATACGTGCCTTGGTTTTCTGTAACCGTCCATCCAATATACCCAACCAATCAGTGCTTGCAACATTCACAAGGCCAATAATAAACCTCTCCTGTGGTAGCTCCCAATCTTAAATCAATTTTCCGACTGCACTAATACAAATATGACAATAATGACAGCAAATGAACCAAGCCCCAAAAGAAGATGAAATTCAAAAAAGCACTGGGGATAGATTGGTCATATGATGCAAAAGGCAGTATCTAATATCACCAGACAAACCCTGACCTGGAACCACAGGTGTCCATTTCCATGGGGCTCCTGCTTAACCCAACGTAACAGAATGCAGCGCAGGATAAGTTTCTATTGTTAAACCCGGGAACAAAGAAGAAGTCACTAATGTGTCTGTGGAAGAAGAGGTAAAGAAAAGATTTGCTGTATCCTGTAAAACATTATTTGATTTACACAGCATCCATACCACTTTAAAGGTGCAAAAAAATTTTTTATAATAATTAATAATGAAAAAAACAGAAATCTTGAGTGTACATAGGTATTCACACACTTTGCTATGAAACCCCTAAATAAGAACTGGTCCAACCAATTAACTTCATAAGTCACATAATTAGTTGATTAAGATCCACCTGTGTGCAATCAAAGTGTCACATGATGTCTGTATAAACTGACCTGTTCTGAAAAGACCCTGACCCTGCAACACTACTAAGCAAGCAACATGAAGACCAAGGAGCACTCCAAACAGGTCAGAGACAAAATTGTGGAGAAGTATAGCTCAGGATTGGATTATGAAAAAAATCCCAAACTTTGAATATCCCATGGAGCACCATCAAATCCATTTTAGCAAAATGGAAAGAATATGGCACCACTATAAACCTGACAAGAGAAGGCCGCCCACCAAAACCCATGGACCGGGCAACGGAGAACATTAATCAGAGATGCAACAAAGACACCAAAGATAACACTGAATGAGCTGCAAAGATCCACAGGAAAGATGGGAGTATCTGTCCATAAGACCACTTAAAGCCATATACTGCACAGAGAGGTGCTTTATGGAAGAGTGGTGAGAAAAAAGCCATTGCTTAAAGAAAAAAAGAAAACACATTTGGAGTTTGCCCAACAGCCTGTGGCAGACTCCCCAAACGCATTGAAGAAGATTCTCTGGTCAGATGAGACTAATGCTGAACTTTTTGGCCATCATGGGAAACACTATGTGTGGTGCAACCCCAACACATCCCATCACCCAGAGAACACCATTCCCACAGTGAAGCATGGTGGTGGCAGCATCATGCTGTGGGGATGTTTTTCATCTGCAGGGACAGGAAAGCTGGTCAGGATTGAAGACGGATGGCACTAAATACAGGGCAATTCTTGAGGAAAACCTGTTTGAGTCGGCCAGAGATTTGAGACTGGGACAAAGGTTCACATTCCAGCAAGACCAGGACCCTAAACATACTGCTAAAGCTACACTGAAGTGCTTCAAAAGGGAAACATTTAAATGTCTTGGAACGGCCTAGTCAAACCCCAGACCTCAATCCAATTGAGAATATGTGGCATAACTTGAAGATTGCTGTACACCAACACAACCCATCTAACTTGAAGGCGCTGGAGCAGTTTTGTCTTGAGGAATGGGCAAAAATCCCAGTAGCTAGATGGGCTAAGATAATTGAGACACACCCCACGAGACTTGCAGCTGTAATTGCAGCAAAAGGTGGCTCTAAAAAGTATTGACCTTGGAGGGCAAATACCTATGCACATTTAAGATTTCTGTTTTTTCATCTTATTGTTTGTGTTACAATAAAATATTTTGCTACTTTAAAGTGGTAGGCATGTTGTGTAAATCAAATGGTGCTAACTCCCCAAAAAATCCATTTTAATTCCAGCTTGTAATGCAACAAAAGAGGACAAACACCAAGGGGGATGAATACTTTTGAATAGCACTGTGCAGAAACGCAGCATTTAATGAGAAATCACTACAAAGCATCTGACAACCATAATTTTTTTCTTGTGAATGTTATTGTAATACATAGGTTTATTTAAAGAACAATATTGAACCATGCCGTCAGAAAAATTTCTTTGATTTACGTATTTTCAATTACGCCTTATTAACATACCAGACAAATAAGATTGTAAAAAAAAGATTTAATTTTCTCTAACTGTCATTAGGAGAATCATCTCATAAAGATCATGTTATATTATAATCTTAGTTTCGGTATTTATTCTAGTCCACATTAGGAAAGATACTGCAGGTTGGAGGTAAATCGCAACGTGCTCCGGGCGCATCCAATTCTCTGAACGCATGTTGCCCATGAGAGATATACATAAATTTATACAAATTCTTGACGTCTGTCAGTTCGATTGCGATTTTGTGTGAAGCTATAGTCTGTATAATAGGTTACTCATTATTAAGGTTAAATACTGTATTTTCCAGTCACCACTGTCCAACGCCTCTTAATAATCCGTACAGAAGAAGTCGGGAAAATTACAAATTTGTGTTACGTAATTTCACGCGTGTTATGGTCTGCAGCCGATGTTAACGTAACGACAAAGTTTTGAATAGTTTAATCAAATTCTACTGCTTATTAGGAAACAACTTTGTAAAATGTTTAAAGAGTACTGCTCGGTTTGTAAATGTAAAAAAACATTACAGCGAATTTTAGTTCACCAGAACACCTTCAGCTCACCAGAACAAAATATATGTCTGGTTTAAAAAAATCTGAGTAGTCAGAATGTCACAATTTGCTTATAATGCAACATTTAAAAGGTGTACTTTATCCCTACGTTGCCTGCCGTATAAAAGTCTTAATAGGAGCAAGACAATATTAAAAAGCAATGGACTACTACTTAAAGCTGAGGGACACGCTAAAAAGGATTGGCCTCTTTCCTTTTTCATCACTGTACGCCGTTATATATATTGCAATAATATATAGTAATATTTATACATACACACACTATTTATAAATAGAGAGAGAGAGAGAGAGAGAGAGATACCTAAAAGGTCCCCAGCCTACTCCAGCCTATCTTCGCACAGTTTCTAGCACTGAACCCTCGATTGGGGGTTCAGGGATAAGGTCCCTCTGCGCAACTACACATTTCAGTAATTTAAATTTTTCAAGTCAGAATTCAACCTACCGTTTCCAGAGATACGGTTCTCTACCTCACCGTGTCCACCTTGTCTCGAAGAGGCGCTAAGTTGGATGTAGAGTCCCATGTAATGTAAAATCCCTATTATCACCCCAAAGGATCCCATGGCTTCGTTTATGATTTCAGTATTCTATACCACTGTCTCATATAGGGCGGAGATATTTTGAAAATCCACTTTATTCCGTTTATTCCTAAAGCGGCCTGATTGGAGGCTGTGTGTTGCAAACAACCGCTTTTGCGAATCACGGTTTCTCAGTTCAGGTTGCTAGATTCTGTGGGGCCTCCTAACTGCGGCGGAAGAAGATCGCTTCAGAAAGAGGAAAAGGGGGTGCGCCCAAGCTGGCAAATGGGAATATCAATTATGCGGAGGGATCGGAACCAATGATCTAGTCATCCAAGTTTTACAACGAAATAACTCTGAAAGCTAAAAGTGGGTCTAGATAGTAACATCCTCGTTCATGACCAAATAATGGATGATTTTTTAAAGATGTGAAACATCAGATAAAGCAGCCGTTGTCGATTTCTTGGTACATTTAAATAGAAAAAAATAGCGTTATCCCTGTTACACACACACACACACACACACACACACCCATGCGCTTCAAATTGCCGTGCCTGCTAATCATAATTGTTCGTCCTCGCTAATTATATTAGTAACTGATAATTTACAATCGGATTACAAACTCTGCATGGTGTCCGTTGAATAGCAGATTTATAAAAACGTTACAAGTTCCACTTTAGCCATATAAATTCAGAACAACATAATTTCATATTCGATTCCCTTTACACGTACAAAAATGTCATTTAAATTAACGAAATGTATTTCAGTTTACCTCCCACATTTGGGGAGGTGGCTTTAAAAATTGTGCAATTAAACCTGACTCGGATTGAGACATTTTGATTAAGAACTATGTCTTTATATGCTACTTTATTACTATTAATGCATAATCAAACGGTAAGCCAGGAAATATCTGCAAAACTGCGAAAAAAATCCGAAAGTAAAATGCTTTCTGCCTACGCTTGGCAATTATTAAACCTGTCGTAAACAGGCTTTCCCCGACATTCTCCCAGATTGTTAAGCCTACAAATGAATTTGATCTTGAACAAGTATCGATTAACATTGATCAGTCACTTAGCAGCAGTCTTGACTTGGTTGCTCCTCTTAAGAAGAAAATGCTTAAAGATAAGAAATATGCTCTTGGTATACTGACCATACCCGTGAACTTAAAAATGCCTCAAGAAAGTTGGAGCGTAAATAGCGCTCATCAAACTTG
>JAACJT020000013.1:14007113-14028636 GCA_009936485.2 Gymnarchus niloticus | reverse complement strand
ATCTCTCTGACACAGGGACTGCACTTAATTTCGTTGTACCCGTTACAATGACAATAAAGATATTCTGATTCTGATTGTTACAATACCATCTACTCTCTATAAAGGCTTTCCATTGCATGTTGGAATATTATTGATGGCATTTTCTGCCATTCAGCCATAACAGCATTAATGGGGTTGGGTATCAATGTTGGACCATCAGGTCCCTTTCTATTTGCGTGGCCTACCACAGCTGAACTTTGGTTGCTTTTAGAAGTTTCCGCATCACAGTCTCTTCACTTGCAGTTAACCAAGGCAGAAACGTGATACTGACTTGTTGGAAAGGTGGCATCCTATGATAGTGCCATGTTGAAAGTGACTAACCTCTTCAATATGACCTGTTCTCCTGCCAATATTTGCTGAGGTAGATCACATGGCTCTGTGTTTAATTATACACCTGTGTCAGCAATGAGTATGGCTTAATTAGCCACGTCCAAAAGTACGTGAACACCCCTATTGATTAATGTCCACTTACTTTTGGCGATATAGTGCATATTGTATCTAATTAGAGGTGAATGGAATAACATAAAACCATTTTATCGTATCTTTTACTGTATCCTTTTTAAAGACGTATCTAGATGTGTATTGTGACATCAGAGAGGGAGAGATACACACCTCTACTCCTTTCCTGTAAATATGACGGAATAAACTTACAAGGAAGTTTCTAAGACATGCATTGGGAAAATACATTTTAACCATAAAATACATTCTTTACTGCTTGAAGAAAAGCTACGTCATGTAAAGTGTTTTAAATATAATGGTGAATGGTTTGGTTAGCTTTTAAGTATATTCTACCCCACTCTACATTCCCCTTAGGCAAAAACACACATGATTTCCGGATTCCGTATGTGAAACTCGTGTGAAAGTCAGTTTCTTCTTTATGTTTTGACATTTATTTTCATATGTGAAAATTTCATTTAAGCTGTGAAAAAAATAATTACATACGACTTTTTCTCAAATGTGAAAACGTATTTTCACGTGTGAAATTGTAATTTTCACTCATGGAAACATGTTTTTCACATGCTAAACTCTGGATTTTACATGTTTTTTTCTTTCCTGTTAGGGTTTTCATATGCCCAGTTATTGTTATTGCACAATTTTGAATAAAACGACGTTTTACGAAAACACATCAGTCGTATTAAAGCAGAAATGGCTGTACTGTAGATTTAACAACTAATATTAAAGACTAATATTAAAAATTTCTATCATTTTAGACAGGAAACATGTATCTACATCTCCAAAGATTTCTTCTGCAATGCTGAGTGTAAGTTAATGAATGGCTTATTGGCTAGCCATTGTGTTTCTAAATTCCCCATAATGTGTGCATTGTACCCAAAATAAGATCACCACCAAGCATGATTTTACTAACTATAATGACTTAAGCTAAAATATGTAAATTTTTTAGTTATAGTACAAGGGATCTGTCTCTGTCCAACTTATAATTCTAATGTACAAACACCCTGTGGTGTCTAAGGGTTAAGCTGCTGTTTAACCATGCATACTATATATGGTCATTTCAAGTTACAGGAATAAGGAAAGAATTTACTGAGTCTGAAGCACAGAATGCTTAAGGTGCACTGTATTATTGCTGAGTCTTAGCCACTCGTGCTGTGAGTGATTTGTGAAATGTCATCCACAGCGAAGTTCAACCCCTCCTCGCAGACTGCCTGAGAAGAAAAGCCCAGGTAATGAATGAACAAAGTATGATATTTTCATGCAGTTTTCTATATAAATTTGCACTTCTTGATTTCTTTCCACATGTCATGATCACAGTGAAGGTTCTGAGATCTGATAATAATCCAAAGTTTAACCTAAGGGTAAAAGTAAACCGAACAATATCCAGTAGAACAACTTGCTGTAGAATCATTTTTCTATTTTATTTCGTCATTTCATGTATCATTTTTGCAGTACCTGTGGTCCAAAGGGATCTGAAACCAAGACAAAAGCAAAAACTGCACAAATGTAAGTCACCAGCTTCGCTCATATGTGCTTCCTGTCTGGCCTCCGAGGTTACCTCTATCTACCTCTATCTCTAGTAATTCCATTCCACAGCAGTAGGAGGGCTTCTCTTACCAGCAGCCCTTTCAAAAGCGTGTGAGGTATACATTAGGAGACTGATGAGGTTTATAATGAGTATTTGTCCTGCGCTCAATGCATGGGGCAAACAGTCACCCAGTTTTTCAGGGGCTTAAATTTTAGCAGTAATGTCATCTTAGAATTTGCCTTGGCAGAGGTAGCACTATGAAAATGTTGCGACACGTATGCACAATGGCACCTTTGTTGCGGCAGATACAATTCATCCATCCATCTATCCATCCATATTTGGTAGAGGTCAGCAAAGGGCAGCTTAGAGAAGCCAGTTCCAAAAAATGTGTGTTTGAACTGTGGGAGTAAACGAATGCAACTTGAGGAGAACATGCAAGTAACACACACAGAGCCTGTGGGTGTGAAATGAAACCCCAGTAAGGAAGACGTTAGGCTGCAGTGCCTCCTGTTTCATGGGCAGGTGGTTTACGGTGGCCTACAGTGTCTCTAAACTCTGTTAGGTGGGCCTTCTGCTCTCTTACTCTTTCATTCTCTTAAACATCCACCACTTCAAGACTATGCTGGTAGCCTATGATCTGTACAGTCATGTCTTTCCTGTTGCTTCCTATACATAATCATCATAATCAAGCACCCATAACTGCACGGTTTTTCTCTTTGATGGCCAATGGCAACTTTAGCAAGCCAATGTTAAGAATTTCATGCTATTTCTTTTTGTTTCCGGTATTCTTTTTGTCCATTGTATGTTTGACCTTAACCATGCAAGTACCGTGGTCTGTGTCCATGTTGCAGTGTCGTAATGCAATTAGCAAACATACCTGCCACTGAAAACAGATCTGATTGAAGTATCAGTTAAAAGGTAATGAATAAGCTGTAACCTTATTCCTGCAGATGAACTGAAGACAGCAATTCAAGACACAGTCATGAAAGTGGAAAATCTGGTAGGCATAGACCACTGTGATCTGCTGTTACCTGGTTGAAAAGCAGAATTTACATTGTTCTATAATAGACAGTGTGGTTTTCACTGTGCCCAAACATTCAAACAATGAAGTGAAGCCTTTATTTTCAGGGATGTCAGCTGCTAATATCGGCTATTTATTATAAAGTAGGCCAGACATTTAAAAACTGAAGATTTTATGGACTTCATGTGCAGCTCAGTTAATCTAGTAATCAACTGAATTCACCCAAGAAATGAAACACACTCAAAAATATCAAGAAGAAATGAAAATGGGCCATCATAAATTTTATTAGCATACTTTTGAGCATTGAGATCACGTTTCCTGGGCCGCTGTACTAGCTTTGTCTCTGTGGAGTACAATTGCGCCCTCTAGTGTAACTCTGATTGTATTCTTGTATACTACTGCCCCTGTTTCAGAGAATGACATTTTTGTACCACGAGCAGAAAAAAGAGGAGCTTATGCAACCTGTCAAGGCAAGTGTGGGTGTGGGAGTGTTATTCATGTGTAAATGGAAATTTAGATTTTATTCCAAGGCATCACACCTAAGGTGCAATATTCTGTTCACCAGATCATTTAGGGCACACCAAAACCTTTGGAAATCAGCAGAATCAAAGAGGGAACTAAGGGCTCTTCTACTACTGGAGGTGCTGTTGTTGAATGTGGTGGACAGCATTCATCCAGGTCCTTGACTGGGTGCCAGTGCAGAAGCACCACGCTTTGAATTAGAGGCTGCTATAACTGCATTAGATGATGAATGGATTACTTTGGCAAAGGTTTTAACTACAGGCATGGCGTGGGTGTCAGTATGGTCTTTGCTCTTTAATGTAAAGAGTGAACAGACTGAAGAAAGAACACATCCAAGAGGAAGCACATTTTTTACTTTCGTGTATGAAGCATATAGAGATTTATGGTTATATCTGGTGGTCATCCAGCAAATATGCTAGTGGCTTCAAAATGCTGCAGGCACAATCTGGATGGGTATTTGCAGATTTCAGCATCTTCAAATATAGTAAGTACAGGTGGAGTTATATCAGGTGTAGGCAAACGCTTGTGAACAACAGCCAGTAATGTTTAGGTAGGTGCCGTGTCATACATCCCCTTAACAAGGGGATTTAGGAGCACATCCGTGAAAAGCAGAAGAGAAAGAAATGGGGAGAGAAGTGACATATGTATCCCATATAGACTGGCTTAACCACAATCGATCTTAACGTCTCTTCTCTCACGCCAGAGAAAGCCCAGTAGCTTGACATGTATCCTGTAGGTCAGGACCCAAAACCAGCCTGTGATCCTGACTCATGACATCATTGATCTTATTTGTTGATTTATTAAAATTAAATTAATGTGGAAAAAAGAGGCTAACCGGGCAAAGGTAAAAGATTTTATTTGAGCTATTATTACTGCTAGTAAAAATGAATATTGTGGTTTCAAAAGCACGGTTGCTGACTATAAGAGCCATTGACCACAGTGTGTACTCTCCAGTGTGCCCTCTGCTTTCATACACTTCTGAATGTGTTTTGTGAAATTTAAAAAAAATTGTTTACATGATGTGCCCTATGCTGTGGGGTATAGGATGTATTTACAAGGTGTGTGGTGTGTATGTGTGTGTGGGGGGTGGCCCTGAGAGGCAATGCAGCATTCCATTCTTCTTCAACCCCAAGCCCATACACCCCCTCCACTGAAGTAAATGACCCACATTTCCATCCATCCATCCATCCATCCATCCATCCATCCATCCATCCATCCATCCATCCATCCATCCATCTTCCATAAACCTTTTTCCAACCATGTTGAGCCTGGAGTCTATCCCAGGAAGCACAGAACACAAGGCAGCAGAAACCCTGGAGAGGATGCTGGTGCAACATTGCTGTGTTTGCAGCAATGTTTGATGTTTTTACACCAATACAATTATAAGATGTGTAAAATTTACAGAAATGTTTTGTAAGAAGCATAGCTGTGTACTGCAGCGGAAATCTTCTCTGAGATAAAAGCAAAGCACTGTGATGAACTCCTGTGAATGTTTGTATGTGGTAAGCAGCTGCTGTGTACTGTTCATAAATCACAGTGACATTTATTTGGCTAAGAGTAAATGCCCAACCTGCCAAGCAAAACACGACAGGTCACATCTGCATTGACTCTCTAAAACATGTCTGGATTGTAAGTATGAAATATATGTGATTTAGGCTAATTAACATCTCTAAATTGTCCATAGTGTGTGACAGGGTGTGTACGTGAGTGCATGTGTGCCTGCGCCCTGTAATGGACTGGCAACCCATCCAGGGTCTAAACCAGCCTTGTGCCCTCTGATGGGCTGGCATCCCCTCTAGGGTGTGATGGACTGGCACCCTGTCCATGGTGTACTCCTGCTTTGTGCCCTGTGCTGCCTTTGTTAGACTCCAGCTCCCCCCGCAACCCTGACCAGGATAAGTGGTCGGAGATGGATTCTCCCGATAGATCTCCGTCTCCAGAAAGATGGATGGATATTTAGGGAGGGTGTAAACAAACTGGACTCACTGACCAAGTGTTCAGGTTCTAGAAGTAGGGTCATCATTGTACCTTTGACTGATTAGCCAAAGTGATGGAAATAAGTTCACTTGTATATATGATTAAATGTGTATTCTAGATAATTATAACTTTCATTTTCATCTTTCTTTCAGAGCCTGCAAGCCCCTTCCAGGTAAAGCTAAAGGAAGATATAAGTGTTTTATGTTCTTAAAGGCTCATCTGAATGAGTTGCTTGACCGTGTATCTCAGACACCTGCTTCCACATTAACAGCATGCACTGCAATTAGCATCCTTAATGTAGGGCTGCAGAACACTTCCACCTTCTAGTGTGCAACGTGGAAACATGGTGTCACCAGGAACTACTATACAGACTGAATAATAGATCTCTGTTTTAGTGGGTATTGCAGACCGACCAAGAGCAGAGATGCTAAGCCCCAGGCCTGGGATATGCAGTCCTCCATTCTCACACGCGGTCAACCAGCAGAGATATCAGGGAGAATGCTGTAAGTGACCCTGTAGCTATCACCCAGCAGCAACAATGCTGAACTACAATGATGCAAATATGTAACTAAGAGTGTGTGTTCATGTATCTGGGAATGAGGTGTTAGTCCATAGAGGACTTTTATCATCCAGTATTATCCCTTAACTTTCCCAAATTCCGCGACTCAGAAAATACACTTTCTATCATTTTAAAAAAGCATAAGAAAATCATTGCAAGGTTTTTTTTTTTTAAATATTTATATAACTATTTTCATATCTTTCGTAAATCAGCATTATTGCAAAGAAATGCATGAATGATCCCCTGAAATAATTATTTCTCGAGGTCTTATATGACTCTGAATTCAGTCAGATTATAGTTAAATAGAATCTCCATTGTTCTTTAGTTTCCATCACAGGCCTGGAGAGAAACCGAGGGTAAGTAACACCCTAATTCTGAAACCTGCTGATAAAATGAGTCCTGACTAGGAGAGATTTTAACAATAAAATCCATGTTCCATGTATATTTTCAATGCACACAATAATAAAGTTGTGATTAGCAATTACACTGGATGATGTGATAAAAACTGCTGAACAAAATGTTACTGCAGCACAGTACACATGCTTGAAGATACATAATTATACAAACACTGCTTAACTTTCAGGCAAAGATGAATAGGCACTTGACAGGTGAGTGTATTGATCCTCGGTGCTAGCTATGCATGTTGAAATGCAGACAGCGTAATGTGAATAGGATTAATAAATCATGTGATGCCCTCCCAGGCATCAGGCACCATCAGCAAGTCTATGAATATACTGTATGTGTGGGAGTACAAACCCCACATTTTGTTACTCGTAACTTTATTGGCTTAGACTGTGATTGGAGCAGCCCACTGACACAGAGCCTGACCAATTACAGAGCAGATGTGGCATGCTGGCCTAGGGAGCGGGTCACCTCACTCACCCCCGAGGTTCTGGCAGGACCTGGAGTTCCAAGACACAAACCCCAGGTGCCGTGTTCAAGCTCTCGCTGCACCCGCTCCCTGGTGTGGTTTAATATCCATACTGTCAGGCATTGACCATAAGTTCATGTGAAATTCACAAAGGTTGCCTTTAACCAATTCATGTGGGCAATTATTTTTTCATTTTTATTTTTAATGATGTTTTTTTCCACTTTTATTTAGGGTTTCTGGACAGAACAGAAGACACTTGAGAGGTGACTTTCATAGCCCTGTTATCCATATTTGTTTAGTTTGCCAAATAGCCGGGGGGATCTTTGGCATCCCAAGGCAAACTCAGCTACATCAAACGTGTGTCGTGTTTTGCAGCAAGGTGGACAAGCAAAGGTGAACAGGAGTCCCACGACTGGATGCGCGTCCGGGATGACATTGACGTGCACCGGTGCGCTTCCCGAGCCAAGCCGGCGCAGGTACATGACGGCTGCCCGTTAGCTGTCACTATTCATCCAGCCGGATGTCATTAGTGCCATGTTGCTGCAGGACTCATGACACCAGGCCACTATTTGTGTCAGGCAGGGAAATGCTCACTGTTATGTTCAAAACTGCACATATTTCTTCCTAAAGAGTCCGAACGGGGTATACAGTTAAGAGAATAATGACCCAACAACAAATGCATGATGCAGCTAGGTGACCTGGCATCTCTAAACTGCCCATTGTGTGGATCCCATGCTGTGGACTGGCATCCCGTCCCAGGTATCCCCCTCATTGTGCATTAATAATAGACAGGCTCCATGCCCTCCAAGACCCTGCGCTAGGTAAATAATTGGAGGATAGATGAATAATCATGAATGTCACCTATATAACGTAGTATATTTTTATACGCATGGACATTCATTCATTTTAATGGAAATGAATAGGGAACATCCATCCTTCCCCCAATCACTTATCCTAGACAGGTCTGCAAGGACCTGGAGTCTATCCCAGGTAGCACCGGGTACAAGGCGGGGGACACCTTGGACAGGGTGAGAAACCATCACACAGTCACACACTATGGGCAATTCAGAGATGCTAAATGTATAGACATGTTTTGGAGAATATAACGCACAACATATTTGAGTCTGGGGGGGGCTGTCCTTACCTACGCAGCGTCACCTGCATTGAATGGCTGTATGTTTGCAGGTGTGCAGGTGGAGCTGGTACATTGGTGCCTGCCAGCGGGCCCATGCAGAAACCGCCCTGCAGCTGATGAACCAGGTAACTTGGGTGGACCAGCATGACGTAGCATTCACTTTCATGACTGAAAAACACCAGACCAGCTGATAATGGTGGGGTGACGTCAGCCTCGTGCAATTCCACGGTGTAAAATAGCGCAGCATAATGACAGATTTCTGAGTCCCATAGCATGGTAATTATTTAAAAGCAATAGAAACGAAGCCAAATGCAAATAATATAAAATATGAGGAGCTAAAAATGGTACATACAGCATTAATCTTTTTTCTGTGACCATAAATGTCTATAGAGGTTTTACACCTATTACACCACATAAGAGAAATCACTAAATCACGGATGTTTTAACCATGTGCTCGGTGTGTTGTACTAACAGAACGGGGTCTTTCTGGTGCGAGACCACTCCAGAAGCACCGAGGAGGAGCCGTTCGTTCTCTCCGTGCTTCAAGACAATAGGGTGTACAATATCAAAATTCGCTACATAAGAAGTAGTCGCAAGTTTGCCCTTGGGACTGGATTACGAACGAATGACGTAAGTCCAATTTCCAGTGCATTTATTGTGACACCACCAAATCTTGTCAAACGTAAAAAAAACACAGCAGATATATCTTTCAATTCAAGGTAAAGACTACTGGATTGATGGTTTTAAAATGCTGCACAGAATCTAAACCCAGTGTTTTCCACAGCTTTACACCTCTTTTCACTTCTCAACAGATGTTTGACTCTGTAGACGATATCATTAAATTCCACATGATATTTCCAATTAACCTCATCAACGGGAGGGATCAATCAGCCTGCAAAAGGAGATGTATGTTAACTCGCCCTCTGTCAAGAGATGAAGTGATGCAGCTACTAGACTAAATGTTATTTCCTCGCAACTTTCTTTCAGCATTTAGTTTTCAAACAATGCTTAACATTAAGCAGTGTTTTTCAGCTAAACATTCCAGAGAAGTCTTGTAAACTAAACATGATATTGGATGAAAAATATAAGTCAGATATGCATGCTTTTGTAAAATCACATCTTACTTACTTGTCATTAGTGCTGGATCTAATAGAAATTCTTTTTTGAATCTCAACCCAAGATTTTTGAGGTGAAGGGAAAAAAGGTGAGAACAATTCATTTAGCAGGTGTGGTTTAACCAAAATGATTTGTACAGAGCCACCAAAAAGTAATTACATGTATAGCCATGGTTAACATGGATGTATGTAGTTTTACCAGTATTTCACTTTTAAATTATCCAGTGTTATAGCATTTGCTGACAAAAATGTATTTTGATGCTCATATTTTCAGTCTTAATAATAAAAAACAAACAATGAAAATAGTGGCTTTTTTATTTTAAACAAGCAAAAAAAGTAAAATGACAGAACTGTAAAATTAAATACAGATACTTAAGTATTTAGTGGCAGACAATTATTAAAAAGCAAATAAGCAACTTCAATACTGAACACTACAAGACTGAAAACACATGGCATTTACAGTGCATTATTGCACTCCCACCTCAATGCTATCTCCTGGGGTCCTCAGTAATCCCTTAGTGCACTCAGCAAGGAATGTGGACGAAATACTGGAACTGGCAGTTCTAAAGACAGCTCTCAAGGTCCTCAGCATGTAGAGTGAAGAACTCTGCCCATGTATCACACCTACAGCCGAGTGCTGTTGCGCGACTTGTAAAACATGAACAGTGATGTTCCATTAATCCGTAATTACTTATCTTGCCTTTTCCAAAAGCACAGGGGTGCCACCTGCAACTCTCCCTTGTCTGATGGGCCAGGTAAGCAATGTTACAGGCTATTCCATTTCAACAAGCCCAGCAGATCTGTCAGTAGTGAGACGTGAAGGCGACTGGGTCATACGAGGCCATTGCCACAAAAGGTCTCCCAGCAGCAATGGTGCTGAGCACTTGAAGAGAATCTTTGGTTTTCATTTTAACCAAAATTTGGGACACATGACAAATTCTCCCAACTCTAGTCACAAATCGCTATGTATAACAGCTTCAAAACAATCTATACCCTGTTCAAAAAAATTGGGAATTGCTCTTTACAACAGTGAAGCCAAGGAACACAAATCTCTCAACCCCCATGCTACTGACTGTACAGCAGGTGGTCTTCCAGGTTAAAGCTTTTTTTTGTTATTTAATCATGCTCCTTGTAACAGACATATGGTTTGAAATCTGCTGCGTGTTTAACACTGGATCAACAGGGATTTCATGGAACAGCATATATATACAGACTACTAGTCAAAAGTTTTTGCACACACTAAAATTTTCTACATTATCAATGTTACATAATTTTCACAAAAAATTCTAGACACTCAATATTCATTGCTAAAAAATAATACATTCGTGTTTAGTGTCCTTCGAATACCTTTATTAGCAAGAAAATTGGTCATATCTTTAGTTCATCAAAGTAGCCTCCTCTAGCAGCTACACACAGAGCAAATTCGAGGCATTCTTTCAAGGGACATTAAATATTGCTCTGTGAGTTCATTCCAACAATCCTGGGGCATGGTTTATGGTTATTCCGGTTTCCTACATTATAGTTTACATAAATCTCCCTTAGGCTGAAGTTGAACTTTGTGGTTTGCAGATAAATTACAACATTTACATATACACTATTCAATGTCTAGAATTTTTTGTGAGAATTGTCAGTAACATTGAAAATGTAGAAAATCTTAGTGTGTGTAAAACTTTTGACTGTTAGTGTAGATGCACTGCATACTGTCATTTCATGGAAGTCTTTATGGTGCCATGTTTTAAAAGACAGTCATGTTCAGTGATGCTTCTTTCCATACAGGCAGTTTCAGCAGCTGCTTCGTACCACACTCCACATTTTAATACCAGGTCAAAATCTCCAGCTTTCTGCCACAATCACATGAAAAGGTTCTGGTAAAACAGAAGAACTATGAACTACATACAGAAATTGAGTTCATATACATAAATATTCTATACAAAACGGACAGAGAGAACCAAATGAAAGAATAATAACCCTAGGGCAAATATCACCAGATACCACAGTTTGAAACGTACAAAATAAATACCACTGACTTTTTTCTCCCCACCAATGATGCACAAATGAGACAATACCTAGAATATTTTGATCATGCAAGCACATCTCTTAAAATTGAAACACTGTCATGATATGTGAACAAGAGCCCAGTATACTGTACAGAAAAATCCCACAGTAAGGTCATCTTAAACACTCCCCTATAGGCACTCATGACTTTTTCAGAAAACGTTGTTTAACTTATAAAAGGCTAGATCCCGAGCATGACTTACATCAATATGGTTGTTCATTTACAATGCTGCTTTTATGTATATCACAGTTTTAATATTAAACTTTTCAATAATTTGCAATACGAGTCAAGGTCACAATACTAGCAGTTTGGAGTCCGAGTTGGAGAATCCCTATAAATAAATCCCACCACCTGATATTTCTTCTGATTAACTTTCTTTAGCTTCATTTTTAACAAACAATGTCTCTGTACTGGTTCACAAGGCATTTGTTCAGTAGCCTGTGAACAAGTTGGCCAAAGATGCTTTCGCAACCTCGTCGTGTGAATGTTTGATGCTTCTCTAAGGGCACGAGGCCTAGGGTGGTTTAGAATGACAACTGGTTGGTTTGGGGCTGGGAATGTAATAGGCTGGTCCTCCTTCAGTGGAATTAGCCATTGTTTGCTCAGATCTCCTCTGCTGACACCAGCATTTTGCAAAAAGAACTTCATTTTCTTGTTTTTCTTCTTTTTGTGTTTGGACTGCTTACATGAGTGGCCAGGCTCTTCTCCAGATGGGGAATCCAGCTGAACCCACTGTCCACCCAATCCCTCATTCTCTGCCCCAGATCTCCTCCGCTTCAGTGAGAGCTTGAGTCCTTTGCACTGAGGTGATAAATTTGTACTGGAAATGGTTTTTTCGCTTGCATCCCTGGAAAGGACTGTCCTTGGCACCCAGTTTTCACTATTGGCAGAATTCTCTGTGCTCATTGTGGTTACTGATTTTGACTGGCACTTTGTGCTAGAGATTCTAAGCATGGTACCTTCAGGAATAAAAGCAGGCTGAGAGTTCTCAGTCTTTTCTTGGCTTTTAGAGATATTGACTATAGTTGTTGTATTTGTGTGGTTTTCATTGTTATGGGACATGCTTTCACTTTGTTCTGATACTGTAGTCTTTTGGCTTGATAGTGGACGTCTTCCCTGTACATCTCCACAGCTACTAGACACAAGCGACGCTGTGCCGGCACACAAAGGACTTTGGGGAAACTCTAGCTCTTGTACAGCAGGCAGCTCAGACCCACTAGCATTCTGGTTTTCCACTGAAAGCGGCACTGAAACTGAATCGTGCTCCATTTTCTTGTTGGGTTCCCACCCAACAGACACAGTGAGATCCTCAGATTCACGGTGTAGAGAAAACACTGACGAAATGATGGGCAAATCCCCAGATCTGAGGTCAGTGGCATGCACTTTTCCTTCAGTTTTCTCAGGAGTGAGTCTGACAACAGGTTGAATACAATTTTCCAATTTCACAAGGGACAGGTCCTCTGAGGAATAGGTAACATTGCTTGTTGTTTGAGTCCGAGTGCAACTCGTCGTTATTTGTCTCTCACATGAAGACGACACATATTCTCTGACAACAGATGGCTCCAGGGGTTGACTAGAACTGGGGTTCTGCTGAGTGACGCACTCAGGAGGGATTTCTGCCTGGGAATCTACAGCAGGGTCCATGAGTTTCATGGTGCTGACCAACTTTCTGTCCAATTCCGGTTTCTTACCCTTCAACATCTGGTCATTACTGGTAGAAATAACAGGATGAATTTTGTCACCAAGCTCAATTTCACGTTCTTCTGGCTCCTCTTTGAAGGTCACTACTGTTTGCTTTGAGCTGTTAATTGCATTCGTGTTTCCACTAGGGTGCACAGCTAATAAATTCTTTAACGCTGAGAAGCCACATTGCTGCTGCTCACCCTGTTCTGACACAGGTAGACTGGAGGCCGTGGTCTTGTCATACTGTGACACAAGACTGCAGTGGAAGGAGGGTTTAGCTATGTTACTAAGTCTATTTTGCGAAACAACTTCTCCAGTTCTACCAGCAAGATTTTTCTCTGGTGAATCTCCTTCAGTAGACTGCTGTGAAACTAACTTAAGCTCCAGTTCCTTAGTCCCATTGATTGTTTTCACCTCCACAAGTTCAAGAAAGCAACCAGGTGGGATGGACAGTTCTGGAGGGTAAGTGACAGTGAGAGGCCGGTCATGTTGAATAGGTTCATTAAGAGGTGCTAAGAGTTCAACCTGTACTTTAGCCAAACCAGTGAAATTGTTTGTCTTTTCCTTAGTAAGAACCTTATTAGAATTACCAGAAGGGGGCGCACTAACCACCTTAGTCTCTGGTGTAGGCGTTAGAGATGAGCACAAACCAGAAGAAATTGGAAAGCGGTGTTTTAGTGTGCACTGCTTCTTGTTCACCTTTTCTGCCGTGACCCTGTGAACCCTCTCTGTATGTTTAACTATGTAATCATTTCTTATTGCTCCATACTCACAGAACTTACACTTAAACGGAAAAGTGCCCGTGTGCTGGACAAGATGGCGCTGAGATTCACCTTTCGTGTAAGAAACATGGCTGCAGTAAGAACAGGAAAAAGTCATTTCAGCATGTTGGGACACATGCTTCTGGAACTGTATGTGATTTCTAGATGAAAAACGGCATTTGTCACAGTAAAATCTGTCTAACGTTTTAGACTTCAATCCTAGAGATTGGGACAGCCCTGTGCTGCTTAACTTTCCGCGCTCCACAAATGAGATGAAAACATCCTGGTGTTGACTCGTTGGATTCATGTTTGAAGAATCAGTCTGGCATAGGCTGCAGTCACAGAGGTCACTGAGGAATGATTACTCGCTCCACAATTCCCACGTAGAAAACTGACTCCAGAGCCAAAGCCAACTGCACCTTCACACCTGGCATTCTTCAACAGTCAACACCACTGACTGTTCACAGTCACACTGGCTAGTTCACTGGGGAAGAAGGATGACTGTGTACATCCTACATGCCCATCATCATCCTAAAAAAAAGAGCAACAAATACAAATATAATTAAATTAGTGTAACTGCTAAGATCCAATCACAATACCTTCAAGTAGTGACACTACTCCAGTGAGAGTCTTTCTTCTTTTTTTTTTTTTTTAGATCAGAGCTTTCAACCTGGGATATATGACACCCTGGGGATCCGTAGAGGAGGTACAGCGGGTTCACAGAAACCTTTAAGTTGACGAAATGCCGATAGAACCATTTAAGCGGGACCGGCTCATCTATCTTAGCTTCTTACGTCATCATGCACTGCATGCATTCCTTGTGCTGGTATTTCTTTTACGGAGGTTCCCGGTTTAACAAAAGTTTTAAAACGATATTTAGGTAACTCATTGGACAGCGCCACTTTAATATTAACAATTACCCCCGACACCTCACTATTAGTTTTAAATTCAAACGTAAAATAACAACTAGAACATATTTTTTTATCACCTCAGACTATTACGTTTAATTCCTAATGTAAAATAAGAATGGTCAAATCATGTCTCCTTTTATCAAACGCGATATTATACAATTCACGGCGCTATTTTACCCTACTGAACCAGTTCTGGTTCCAACAGTGAACTTAAGGAGCACCACGAACTCACTGCCTACTCAACTACAACACGATACGCTCACTAAATCAGCACTGGCATTATAGATGGTATGAAATATAATTTTATAGATATGAAAACATTTTGCAGACTACAAAAGGAATCACTTGACTTATTGGGTCTGAGTGCTGTCGGGGTTTTTAAATCAACTCGCTTCCTTTCAAAGCTTTTCACAGCGGTGCTGGCAGTTTTACGCATGCAAAGCGAGAAAAGCAAGCGCGCGTCCCCCGCGCGCAGGCACACTGAAAGCTTGGCAACACGAAGTCGCGTGACCGCCGCGCGCTCAGACCCTAGTAGGCTCGCTTTGTTTTCAAATGCTACATGCAAACCCCCAGCCAGCGAAAATCACTCAAACACTGCTGTCAACTAACCTTGCGTGCACACTCCAACTGCTCCAAATGTTACGCTCAGCACCGTAATCCGGGTTGTTGTTATTATCGATTGATCACCTTACGGCTATTTGTCTTACTATTCCTTGAGACTCCAGAGGAAAAAATAAGGTGGGGGAAGGGGGGCTGGGTCTTAATCTCACCCGATTGGCCGAATACGGGCATCGACAGTAGATGTCTACACACTACTGTGGATTCAAAATTTAACCCTCTGGTGGCCTAACCCTTGATAAAACGGAATAAAATTAACCTTCGCGTTTAAATCCATATTTCAACGGTATTGTTTATAACACGTCACTATTAACAGAGACATAATGTGTGATCGATGTTTTAGAAAGAATATTAAAATGTTTATTTACCGGCTCTCATCAACAAATAACCGTGGTGCAGATGAATGTTGGACATAAGCTGGTTACATCTTCACCCTCAAAAAAAAATCCAGGGAGTAAATGTACAGTTTAGAAAAGCACTACACTGCGACTATTTGTTAGACATAGACATTTAAAAACGATGCAGAGGTGTATGTATCTGGAGCCTACAGACGTACGTCCTTAAAACTGCGCACCCCCGCCCTGGGTGGTGAGATGGACGTCGATTTCTCGGAGCTTGATTGGACCAGGCGGTAGAGCTCTACTCGGCCATTTTAGTACCGTAATGTCGGTAATACTCAATACCAGGCTTATGAGGCGCTTCTCTGGCCAAGACTTCAACGATAATGTCATGTTGTAACATGAGACGCCCTGGCTTCGTGTAAAATGTGCAAGCCACTCTGATGTTTCATTAAAATCTGCACACTGTTGTATTTTCGAAAGTGATTGCAACCATAATACGGCAATGCGCATTTCCCGAACTCACCTTAATGTTTTTTTTTTTTTTCCTGTTTCCATTACCCAGCGGCGCCATTTTGGATATTTGATATTTTACGTAAGGCAAAACGTTCTTGAAAAGTACATTTTGCGTCATATAATCAAGTGCAGGTTTATAATATATTTGTATTATGAACATGGTTAAACACCTTGCTTTTTAATTGTTCGTTTTGTTTCTTGTTAATTAATCCAACATTATCTAGTTTTTGTCCTTTATGTGACTATAATATCACATTTTGTTTGAAGATTTGGAACACTGTAGATTAATCTGGAAAGTAATGGAGTAGGAATGTTGGATGTCCACAAGAAAGCGTATTGTAAACAACGTTATGTCACTCATGAATTACATGCAGCAGTAGAATGCAAATTCATGGTGATGGCTGACGAATATGAAGCAGTCTGGACCTGTGGCCCTTTGTTCACCATAACATAGATGCAAAGCAATCTTTAAAATCCTATAGGTTAAAACAGACATCAGCTCACTACAGCAACTGCAAACTGTAACATAACTCCTGCTTAATCTTCATTTGCAATGTAGCTATCACCCTCATTGTATGTGAACAAAAGCTTACACTAAATAAATACATGGAAATACCCATAAGATGTATACTGAGGCAGTGTGAAATAAACTCGTGTTTTTAGCAGCAGAATACTACTCTGAGGCCGAGAGCAGTTAAAGCACTTATATTAATGCAATTTCAGTGTGGTAGCATAAAGGAGTGGCTCTTAAACTTAGTCTGGTGGGGGTGTGAATCAGCACATTCAGGGTTAATTTATCTTTTAAACATTTTTTTTTTTAAACAGGCTAGACGTGATGTTCCTTCTTAACATATGTCATTCTTATTTCTCTAATTATCACAGAAGTGGAAACACACATTAGGTCACTGTTGCTTGTTAGGGCCTTAAAAGCAGAAACTGGCTGGCATGAAAACCTGCACCTGCATGGCCCCACTCAGGACCAGGACTGAGAACCACTGGTGTAATGTATGACATGTTGTAATGGAGTGGATGTCTGTTCCATGACTTTAATGTTAAATACTCACCAGATGTCTGCTACTATTTTAATTGTGATGTATGGTAGGTGCCTGGGACAGATGTGGATATTTTCCCCCATTGAATTTGATAAAGGTAAATGGTGTCTCAACATGTAGGGTGGCCAACTGTGTGGAGAGTTATTGTTGGGATGTTGTGAATTGATGAGAGATATATAATTTTTTTTTTTTTTTTGTAGCTTTAAATTGAGGGGGAATACCACAATTTCCTGGGAGCTGGTGTCACTTTAAAGCTGTGTGTTAGGGGCTTCTGGGGACTGTAGTTGGGTGAGGACTAATCAGAGTCAGCTAAAACTCAATGTAAGTTGTGTATGTAGAATTATTGGGATTTTAAGCTACTGATTTTTAAAATAACTTAAATTTTGGTATATATTTAAATTTTATAATTGTATTATGTATGTGATGTTTGGTCTTAGTTTTGAGGAGATTAAAAAACTCAATGTGGTGGCCTTTGGTTGAGGCTAATTGATTGGCTGCCTATTTAAGGTAGAACCCTTGCTCAGTCTGGGAGAGAGGGGAAGGGTTAGCTACCTGTTGTGACAGTGCACCAGTTTGAAGTGTAGTCTTTTTTTTTTGTTGTTCATTTTTGTTTGTGGCTTGGTGTAATTTTTTTTTGTTTAGTGGATTTTGTTTTATGGTGCATGGTCATTGGATTGGGAAAGAAAAATTAAATCTTGGCATCACAGCTTTTTGGTGGACTTCGGTTTGCTGCATCATGAGGGTTGTTTCCCCACACACGTTAATGTTAGTGCTCTGTTCCTGGTTTGGAAACAGAAAAACTTAGTCAAATACATGTTATAGGATGAGAGTGCAGAGAGAACAAAACACCATACGTTGCACTTTTAATATCCTTAAACTCTAGCAGAATGTTTCCCTTGTGCCAGCTCAACATGCTAACTTACATGTAACAGTTTCTCGTATGAAGTCAGGTAATCCAGATCCCAGTGAGGACAGGGCAACAGCTGCTAGGGAAGCAGTTATAGTGTTTAATTATCTACATAGTATTTGTAAAGGTATTCAAATACTAATGATGTTATGCAGCATAATATGTTCTATACTTGTTAGAATATGCAACATAAAACAAAATAAGGTTATGAACTTGATCTGGCATCTTAAATTGAGTATTGTGCATTATAATAAAATTTAAAAAACCATCAGTTTTCAAAACATTTATCCTGGTCAGGGTTACTGGGGGGCTTAGGAGCCTACCCCAGACAGCACAGGGGAGAAGGGAATGCTGCAGCCTGGAGGGGATGCCAGGTACTTACAAGCACACACTCAATCATGCTACCATAAATGTATATCTTTGGAGTGTGGGAGGAAACTTGTTTGGCACACAAACAACATGTAAACTTCACACGCAGACAGAGCAGTGTGGAAATTCAAACCTAAATCTGTCTGCTACACACTCAACTGTCATGCCCCCATTTTATGGTATTTTGGAATAATGTTCTAAATTCCCATATTGTTATATTCTTACCATTAAAAGTAGTTTTTTTTTAATTGGGCTACTTGACCGGGACAGCTATCTACAGTAACTTCTCTGAACAAGACTGCTACTTCAGCAGTAGCCCATCTGGGAATACATTCCATTGTCTTGTCAAGGTCTGACCTGTTTGCAAACAGCTTAATGAATAGTAATTCTGTAAATAGTTTATTATCGCTTCAACTTCAGTGTTAAGAGAAGTGTCGTCTTGCAACAGGCTCATATGCAATGTTATGTAATCGAGCAGTCGACATTTCTCCGAAATAGATTTAGAAAGTGTAAATCATTTCTACAGATAGCCATTTTACCATAGTCACTTCTATGTATTTATCTTAAGCATAGACCCTCCACAGGGAGTTATCACGAAGTCTTTAAACAGCCATTCAAGAAGTTAACATGGCGAGTGCTCTGACAGACTTAGACATGTGGCACATGTTAAAACGATGGCATGACGGGAAGATGGATGCCACCGTGTTAAAAGCACAACACTATAAGCTTACTGTCCTCAGAGCCACATAATAATAACCCAATCAAAAACACCAACGGATTATGAAAAGCAATGTTATAATGGTTGTAACATTTTTTTACAGCCACTTTAAGGCAAGCAGTACTGTAATAATGAAACACCAGCCGCTCGCTTCCCCAAATCTGGGCCGTGTGGAATACGTCATTTCCTGCACAAGGACAGTGCGCGCGGCTGCCGACTTTACCATATATGGGTAAAGGCGCGGCGCGCGGTGCTATCTTCCGCGTTTGAGAGCCTGGGCGAGTCTGGGTGACTGTAGTCAGAGCGAGGAGGCTCTGCTGTCTGTTAGTTCGGATAAAGCGGTTATTGCAGCGCCTGCCAGCATGTCGTATGAACTGAGTAAGTACTCGGTCGCGCTGGTCGTTGGTAGGCTTACTGTGTACCGAGCCGGGGGGCTCCTTGAACAATAGTTAAAGTGTGTAAGTGTAATGGTACCCTGGGGAATACCTACGGGAGGACTGAGGAGCCTCGTCTCGCCCTGTTGGGTCGGTGTTTGGTGGTTTTTCCACGCTGCATGGGTGTATGGTTACCTGCACGCTGGCTCTCTGGCAGGAAAATCCCTGTCGTTTTAATTTAAGTCACCAGCCAGCTGAAGCTGAGCCGAACCCGTCGCCATTTCCCACGACGCAGGAATGTGCGGACCCATCGGTGCCCGGTCAGGTGTGCTGTTCTACTGAACATTCACGCCCAAATATGGTGTATATTTGGGAAGCTTGCGGGGCATAGTCAGACCTTCCAGCTGGATGACGCTGGCAATGATTAGAGTTCCCTTGTAGAAGCTGGAGTAACGTATTCTCGGACTATCGTTTTATTGCGCTTCTCCCCGGGCACTTCATTATGATGCCCCGCAATGGGACTCCCTCTTCTGCTGTCATCACACCTTTTAGCTCCCTGACTAAGCGCCAGTGTCTTGGTCTGCTGTGTTACACATCCGAATGTGTGTCTTTAACTTTGCAATTACCTCTAAATAAAAAGACACTTGCCTCGTTTGTGGTGGGGTCCTTTAATGTTTGTCATATGAGTCCCTCAACCACTGAAAGGGGAGTGGTGTTTTTGAATGCTGATTAGGCATGTTGGTAAGATTTTTTTTTTTTTGGTCCTGGTCATGATCGCTGTTGCTAGCTATCTCTTTCCTCTTTTTGCTCAGAGAAAGTCTTTGCCAGCCTCCCCCAAATGGAAAGGGGTGTTTCCAAGATCCTTGGAGGTGACCCTAAAGGAAACAACTTCCTTTACACCAATGGGAAGAGTGTCATCATCAGGAACATCGATGTAGGCTGTTTTTTCTTGCTCAGCTCGATACTCCGAGAACCCTTCCGTCTTGCACAGTGGGATTGAAACAACCATGTTTTTAAAAGTTTTGCCTTTCGATATGCCATTGAGGTGCTAGTGCTGCCTCACTCATCTGAAACATGACAGATGGTTGGTTTATCCAGAGCATAACATTAGTGTGTAGGATGTATTTGCTCATTCCCTATCAGTTTTAATTATAGGTCTGTATGTTCATCCCATCACACTAGTGGAGTTCACTAGGCTGGGTTTTGTGCGGTTTCTGACTCTCTGTGGTGGTGTTTTAAGTGATATTTTTTACATTCAGTTGTTTATGCCATTGCTCCAGTTTAAGTTCAGCTCTGCTTTGAGTTTTGTCATGGTGGATGAGATTATTCGTGCCTCACTCTGACTTTAGTTAATGTTCTGTGGTGGCATTCTGTTTCTCTCTAGAACCCTGCCATATCGGACATTTACACAGAGCACCCTCATAATGTCATTGTGGCTAAATATGCGCCCAGTGGCTTCTACATCGCATCTGGAGGCAAGTTGGCCATACTGGGTGTTCCCGGCTCTTATTTCTGATGTTGCCTTACTGTTTCTGATTCTCTGCTCTAATATCATTGAACTAACAAGTGTTTGTGTTAGAATCAGTTTTCATTTTAAACTTCCCCTGCCCAGACATCTCAGGCAAGATCCGTATCTGGGACACCACCCAGAAGGAGCACTTGTTGAAGTACGAGTACCAGCCCTTCTCGGGGAAGATCAAGGACATTGCTTGGACCGAAGACAGCAAGAGGATTGCTGTTGTGGGAGAAGGCCGGGAAAAGTGAGTCTTTCTGCAGATAGGCCTGCTTTCCATCGAGGCAGGGTTTCTGCCTGCTGGTGAAAGGCAGGTCAGGACAGATGTGTACTGTGCAGGAAGTCATTCAGTCAGTTGCCAATATAAATCTTTTGAATAGGGGTTCTCTGGTCCCCTCGCCCCCCCCTCCCCCCCCCCGCTCCTTGTGGCTGCCGTGGTGGTGTTGCTTTGCGGTGCGGGGTACGTTTGGCTTCGTGTGGGTGGAGG
>JAACJT020000013.1:13981330-14005062 GCA_009936485.2 Gymnarchus niloticus | reverse complement strand
TCCGCTGTTGAATTCAGGTAAGGCCAGTGAACTGTATTCCGCTGTTGAATTCAGGTAAGGCCAGTGAACTGTATTCCGCTGTTGAATTCAGGTAAGGCCAGTGAACTGTATTCCTTCATCAGCTACAAGGTATTTCCTCATTACTGATACCCTTGCTAGCCCATTGAGTACATCAATAATGTGGTTCTGCGATGAGATGAGGATAAGAGGTTCAAAGTGGAGGAGAAGAAGGGACTGGGTGCAGTCACACGAGTCCGATTTCATCGCTAAGGTTCTGTGGAGATTTTATAGCACACCTATATTCTCAAGCATGACAATATTTGGTGTTTTTCACAGGAAAAATATTTCATTCATAGTATACCGTCTTTCAGATACAGAGCGCTAAATTTGAAAACTCATTTATATGCCAGTCTCACTTGGCTACACTTCCCTGAAAAATATCGCATTTATCTCACTTTCTGTAAGAAAACATCAAACGTTTCATATTTATATTTAAAAGTCACGTGAATATGAAATCTAAGCAAGCATAACTTTTAATTATTGCATTTAAATATTTTGAAATATTAGAATAGAACAATCTGCAGGGTATTTATTATTGAGTATTGTCATTTTATCTAATCATTTATATTTTAGTTTTCCATCATCCATCCATCTTAAGCCACTTATCTGTAAGGGTCACAGGGAAGCTGGGGCCAATCCCAGCCAACTTCGGGCAAAAGGTGGAGTACATGCTGGGCAGGCTGCCAACCCACCGCAGGGCCAACACAGAGACGGACACCCACTCACACCTATGGGCAATTTAGAGTAGCCAATTGACCTATCTTGCATGTCTTTGGAGTGTGGGAGGAAAGCAGAGTACCTGGAGGAAACCCACGCAGGCACGGGGAAAACATGCAAACTCCATACAGAAAGGCCTATGTTGGCAGCGAGGACCAAACCCAGAACCTTCTCGCTATGAGGCAGACGTGCTAACCACTCAGCCACCATGCCACCCTAGTTTTCCATCATGAAAAATAAATAGAGCATAAATTCAAGAGGTTGTTGCTTAGATAAACAATCATTATTTGTTTAATTTTTCACTCTCTATTCTCGTCTTCCTCAAGGTGTGTCACACTTGCATTGAGCCAAACATCCATTGAGGCATGCCTACGTGTGCTTTTCCGCTTCGCCTGAATATGAGTATATTTGTGATTAATGAACTTGTTTGAAGAGTGGTGTACTTGAGGGCGCTTGTTTCCAGTCATCTCTTTGTGAGGTACCGTGAGCTATCACCGTATAAAGTTGTTGTGTAATATCTTCTCTGTTCTATTTAATAACTTCTGCCTGACATTTTGTTTATCTAGTTCTTCGTCTTGTCTTCTTGTGTTCTGGATTGGGTGATTTTCACGATTTTTCCTTACTCGCCTGGCAACATTTGGACTGTGTTTGGGCTACAACTTCTGAAATATGATTTGGATTTAGTTTTCATCATGTGCTTTTCCTAGCTCTTTGATCAACCACTGGTGTTTTGGATTAAGATTTTCAAATTTCAACGTATAGAAAAATTAAATAAACCTGGTGTTTCTAATGTTTATGTCCTCTTTCTTCGAATTGTTGCAAAATGGCTCAGGTACTTGCAGATTACAAGGTTGTCACACCATCCATTAATCTATTCTGATCAAAGTCATTGGGGGGCTTGTAGCCTGTCCCAAGCAACATAGTGCACAAGGCAGGACTAAACCCTGGATGAGACACCAGTCCAACACAGGGCATCCATGCACAAATCAGACATGCAAATTAGCCAGAATGCATGTATCGAAACAAATTATTGTAAAAATATTCCATTATCAGTCTGTTGTGTACAACGTACAGTTTAAAAATGAAAGCTTTGCTCTGTGGTGATGCATTGATGACAGACAGCTAAAAATGTCATATCACTGCATTTCATGTTTAACCTTGTCTTGTTGACTGTGGCTACCAAAAGTCATTTTGAAGGAGAGAAATGATTTACATTCACAATTATTTATTCGGCAGGTATCGTTTTTCCCCAAAACGGATAAGCAAGGAGGACTATACATCACAACCATGCAGCAGTCGAGGTGCCAGTTTAGGTACAAGAGCTGCTATGCTAAGCTTTCAACGGCTGATAAATGCTAGATAGTTATGGGAACGAGGTATACAATCACTGCTTAGAACAGGGGTTCCCAGCCTTTTTTGGCTGGTGACCCCACTTTGATGTCAAAAAACTCTAAGGACCCCTAGACAATCAGTGGTATTGTCTTCGGTTTTTGAGCCTCTTCCTCCCCTCACATCGTTTTTACCATTTCAACGGCAGCTGACAATATCAAAGTCTCTGCAATGGGGTGTGGATTCATAGCCTTAGCAATGAGATCGCTCACCTCAAACAATGCTTTCAAAGCCCGCTCGTTAACCATCATTGCCCTCTTGAACCACATTCGCTGCTTGTTCAGCTTGACAGATTTTGGCTCGCCCACATATTCTTAATGTGTTGCCTCAAAATGTCTTTTAAGTTTGTTTGGTTTCATGCTCTCACTAGATAGTACGTTTCCACATAGGAAGCATTTAGGCTTTTCCTCACTGTTTTTTGTTACACTGTTAAATCCATACTGCAGGAAGGCTTCATCATATTTTCGCATTCTTTTTGATGGATGTTTCTCAGGTTCACTTGCAGATGTCGTTGGGGTCACAGGTGGGCGAAGAAACCTCTTCATTTTGTCAAGTGTTTCCTGATATCTGTCCTAATTAATTTGATTTTCTGCCCTTTGTTTTGCTAACTTTACGTGCGCACTTCGGTTTAATTGGAATGTTACGTAGCTTGGCTAAGCATGGTTATGTCAGTTAGACAGGTTGTCATTAACATGTTTAAGTTGATTTTTATGAAGGCAGATACATTTAGTCAGGTAATTTTGCATAACATTATTTTTAATTAAAAAAATATCTATTTTGTACTGATCAGTTGTAAGATATTTCAGGTGACCTCAAGGTTGGGAAACACTGCCTTAGAACCTCACATCAGAAAATTTATACAAATAAATATCATCCAAGGCAGACTCTAATAAGAACTGAGTGTAATTGCACATCCATTTGGGAAGCTGAAGACATTACACACAAAAATAAACTTTATTTTATGCATGGATATTATTATAGATAAAAGACTTACACTGAAATGCAAACTTTCATCTTGGCTCTTCTTGGAAATATTTTTTAAAACAAATCTAGGCTACACAGTCAGACAGTACACACTTCCTTTAATATTGCTATTGTGACAGCTGTGAAAGACTTGAGCAGAACAGACAGCTGTACTGAAGGACAACGTGGATATAGTGTAGCCTCAATTCTCCAGATGTACAATTAAAATTAGCCAATTTAGAGAATACGTGTGGCAGTAGAGATTTTCAGAAAGATATGGGGCTGAATTGATCTCAGTTGCCAATTACTAACAAATAATGTCTAACAAGATATGAATAACAAAATAAAAATGTGTGCTCTTGTTGCTGCGAAGACTCACCAGCTTTGAGAACTACCGCTAGGGACATTGCTGGAAGGAGAAGCTACGATTTGTCTTACCCGGAGATTCACCCCTTCACCATGACCTTAAAGCAAAGCGACAGCAAGCGATAAAGAGATAAGTGTGCAAAGAAAGAACAACATGCAAATACCTGTGAATGGATATGGATAACCTTGTATGAAAACAAGCCTGGGGACGTTTCCTGGACCCTCGACTGCATGTCTAATCCATATTACTACAATACCTCTCACCTGTTTCAGTTAAAGTTGTTTCAATAAATCATTGTGGGGAAAAAAAAGAATGCAATTTTTCCATTCCAATCTTAAATAGAGGATTGCAACTCTGTATGCCTTAACTATTCAGCTTTGCCGAACCTGGAACGACTATTGTTATATTTCTCAAGCTGTCTGTATCTTATGGAAAATAATGTATATGTCAGCTACATCTTTTTTTGTGTGTTTCCCTTCTTCTTTTTGCATAGTCTTAAATGTGTTTATGTCTTCTTAATGTTTTGGGCATTATACTTCATGGCTAATGTATGAAACGCTGGAAGACATACAATTGAACATGGAGTGTGGGCTTAACAGAATCTCTAACACGTAGCATCCTCATCTGTGATGGCATATGCTTAATGCTGACATAAAATTAGATCGCTGTGGGGTTAGTCATGGACCTATGCAGGTAGTCACCTGTTATTTCCCAGATGGGATCTTGGTGCAGCACACTTGAGCTAGATGATTATCCTGAATTCATCCAGTTAACTGCTTGGATGTATGGATTACGTGTAGGTTTATGGCCACACTATATTTGGAGCAAATTAGCACCTCCTGGCAATGACTGATAACAACGGTTTCAACCAATTCCCAAGTCACATCCCAATTTCATGTGTTACAGCAAAATATTTCATTTAATTATTACATTTGCCTATAACTAATACAAACTAAAGTTTTATCAAAGCCAGATCCAGTATATAATCTAGTAGAGATAAGCTACAGTTAATTTTTACAGCATATTGCATACTGATGCACGTTGAGTTATGCTTTAAGTGGATGCAGATGGGTAATTTTTCCACCATGATTTAATGTGCATTCTCCTCTACATCTTTTTAATTTTGTCAGTTTGTTTGCCAAAGTTTCAGAAATTCAGAAGGGGGGAAATGATTTATTTAAGCTGACTTGTACTGTTGCAGCTTCCTCCTCCTTCCCCCAGGGGGAGCCTCCTCCTGCCCTCGCCCCCGCCTATTTATACCCCTGACCGCCCATGCCACCCTTGTTCCGTCATTGTACTGCTTTTCCCTTGTCCAGGTCCTGTCTCCTGCCTCTCGTCCCTGTCTTCCTGTCTTGGTCTCCTGCCCTTTGGATGCATCCACACTCCTCCCTGCAGCAGTCTATGTCCCTGCTCCCCTGGCTTGACCCCAGTCATGTTGTATTACCTGCCCAGTAAAGCCCTCAGTTCCTACCACAACAAGTGGTGTCCCGTATCTGTCTCTCCTCGCTCGGGCCCAGCCTCTGACCTCGTCGTGACATGTACACTGAATAGCAAAATTCCAGTATTGCCATCATGTACACCAGGCTGCATAGCTGCACTAGCCATTTCCCTGACTGCAGATTGAAGCACATGGAGGGGTTCTCCAGTAAAAATATTATGTGAGTAGAAAAATGCAATATGTTACTCTTCAGAGATCGTAATGTAATTAGTTAGATATCAACCAACCAAACCAATACTACACATTTTATCAGAGCCTGCATTTATGTATGATGAATTCGGAACTGGAAGACATTTCTACTTAAATCCCACTGCCCACAAGATTCTCTGTCTCACAACAGACAATGAGACTCATCTCATTGTCCCCATCCCTCCTTGGAAGCTGCCTTTGAAATAAAGCCTCATATTGTGAGCCTGCAGGACAGAGTGGCTTGTCAACATCCATTCAAAGGCAAGAGATCATATGATCTGGTTAAGATACAAGATAAATACAGTACATGAATTATGGATGGATGAGTTTCAAAAATAGTAAGTGGAATCCCATCCAGGATGTCCTCAGATTTGCGTCCTATGTTTCATGGCATATGTTCCAGGCTAACTGCATCCCTGGACTGGATTAGTGTTATGGAAGTTAGATGGAAATAGATATAATAGTAAATAGATAACATCCCATTTCCACACGATGTAGTGCATGTTTAATCTCTCAATACAAATGAATAACTCGCATATGTATGTCATAGCTGGGCTGGAATAAGTCCATCTATTTATCTTATAACCTCTTATCCCGGTCAAGATCGTGTGGGCCTGGAGCCTATCCCAGTATATGGCACAAAGCTCAGGCACACCCTGGATGGGCAGCCAGTCGACTGTGATAAATTGTTTCATTGATTTTTCAGTTGAGTTTTGGAATTTTAGGGTAGTAATAAAATAAATGTCTGGTTAGATGCTGCTCTTCACTGCTGAAAAGTAAATGAGCAATCATCTCCATGCACGATTCATCTCAACCTGAGTGCTGGAATTACTCAGGTCCAACAAATACTGAAGTGTAACAGCAACTGTACGGCAGAAAGCATCTCACCAAACATAACTCTTAATAATTGCTTATCTGTTCCAGAACAAATAGAAGTTAAGAAAAAAACACTGACATATAGTTCACATTATCCATAGTTTGTAATAAATATCAATCTAAAGTATTTCAAAACACCACCTTTGTCATTTCAGTCACGATATGAAAACATGCTTGTCCATGAGCGGTGATTTAAAACCAATTCAGATGTTGGTAACTTTGTACGTCAGTGTTATTCCATCAGTTAAAGCTGGATATGGATGCTCCACAACCCTTCAGCTCTTATCAATAATAGCAGGACATGCCCAGTCTCCCCGAGTTCAGATATCAAATGTGCCCCACAATCTCAGGCAATTTATTTTTTATCACACCTACTAATGGAAGCCTGCAGGAATGTGAGAACCATGGGCAGACATCCATCTGTTCAAAGACAGGCATCTCAGATTCAGAGGAACTGTAGCCACACATATATTTATTCTGGTTCCCTTTAATGGAAAATGGGGTGATAGACTCCAGATAGACCTCCATACTTAAATGACCAGATTTCCCCATAAAATTAAGAACATCATATATGTCCATCTGATCTAAATAGCTAACACTACAAATGCAGTGTTAAAATATAAAAAGACAACTGCTTGTGTATTAGCTACAGATACCAGTCACAAACCAAACGAAGTCTTGAGGGGGCACTTCTTTTATTTCCCAGAGCTAAAGCTCTCTTTCCTATTGCCTGCTTACCTCTTGGTATCCATCCACCTCCCCACGCTCACACCATACCCAACCAGCACAAAGCACGCAAATGAAAAACAAAATGAAAAACATACAAAACATTAACCAACTTTTACAAGAGCTTTTCCGTATATGATATATTTTTTGTTAATTTGGAAGCATCTGTTTTTAATGAGCAGTCACAAACGTCACAATGTTTTTACACAAACAGCCTATCTATTCACTTGTACTGGCCGGCTGAATAATCTATTTCAGTTAATTCAAATTAGGCTATATCAAAAGGCTCTCTGAGCAAACAGTCTGACCCTTGTTTCCATCCTGGAGCTTACTCATGCCTATTAGCAGGAGCCCATTACCTGAAATTTCAGCCGAAGTTATCCACTTGCCACCATTAGTAACATCATATTAAAATAATGAATTAGCATATTGCCCCAGAAATTCTTCATGACAAAACAGGCAGATTTTTAAATCAAACTTAAAAACGTTCTTATTTTTCTGTGCGTTTGATTGATTATGTACTGTAATGTACTATCATTGAATTGAAATGCTGCTGTGTACCATGTTATTTTTTATCCTTATCATGTAAAGCACTTTGAATTACCTAATGGTACGAAATGCGCTATACAAAGAAACTTGCTTTGCTTAAAGATATTACAGCACAGCACTAACACAAATACCTCACTCAAGCAGCCCTTGGAAAACTGACCTGAGTTTTGTTATAACTAAGAAGGATGATGGTCTCCAGCCCTGGATTGCTGCAGTGTAAATAAATTCACTATCAATAACAGGTATCCTCTACTTATGTCATCTGCACTTGAAATCCAATGAAATGCCACCACTTTCACAAATCTTGAAGTGCATATTTCTCGATACACATAAGAAAGGGAGATGACTGGGAGACAGCACTCCAACAGTCATTGCAAGTATCAGGTGATGCCTACTGGGCTAGTAAATGCTCCTGCATTTTTCCAGACCTTTAGGATTCTTTATGAGATGTTGGATCCATTTGTTTTTTTTTTCCTTTTTGGAAGATATATCCTGATCTTTTCCAGCTGTCTATATGGAGCATATCCAGTATGTTCAACAGGTTCTCCAGTAGGGTGTTGTGTCACCATTGGCTTGACATTCTGAGTCTGCAAGGTCCCTTCATTTCATTCAATACATCTTTTGGCCCAGGGTGTCTAAAGGTGTATGAATGTTTTGACAGGCCTGTCCTGTCTGTGCTCAACATAAATCTGCCAAATGACAGGTGATATCCTGGAGCTTGAGCTGGACCAGGGCGATTTAGATTTCCCACTGCCAACTCCAGCAAGGGATGAGTGCGGCAGGGATACCCAAAGGGGCAGACTTGTAGTCCATATCTATGCTCCTAAGGTCCTACCTGCAGAGCAGTAGGAACATGATTACATGCTATAATATTGTAGTTTTAGAACACTAAATATAACACTATTTCAGCAAAGCATCCTCTGTGAAACAATTTTATATTATCCCTGAACATTTATAAATTTTTATTTTTTGTAGTGTTGCACTCTCTCTGCCATTTGACAGTTGATTAATTAAAAATACTTTTCTTGGGCACACCATTTCTTCTATCACACTGGTTCTAAATCTGTTCTGTTCATATAATTATTTTTACATTTAGATTGGTATCATCCATCTCTGTATAACACTTTGCAGAGTAAATCAGAGCATTAGACGTGATTCTTTAGCAAACATTTTTGTCCAAAAGGGTATGAAAAGTTGACAGATTTTCAGATGGATATAACACATTTTACAGCCACGAGACCATATGGCTTGCTCTGAAATATTTTGAATTAATCTGACATTATTTCACAATTCAGTGAACCATAGTTCAGTAGTTTATTTATGTTCCATACTGTAAATTCCATTGCATTTAAAACTTATTTTTTGTTTTCTTAATAAAATCAGGAATCACAAAAAAAATTCAGTTTAGAACAATTCTCAAGGAGTGGATTCAGTACAAAATAATTTCACATAAAAACCCTCATGGTCTTAAAAAGATGCAATTTTATAGAGAGCCAGAATAATAATGAGACAAAATAACACAGTCTTCACCTTGCCAAAGACCAAAGAAGAACCATCTGTTGTCTGGCTCCTTTCTTTAACATGTTGTCTTTTATTAAAGCTAAGGAGTGATTAAGTGCTCATTCTTAAAAATGGCCTCCTGCCAATGCCCTGTAATAATATGCTGTGGCTGTTTACTTCAACCAGGTTTTTTCATCTTTTTTTGTTATGCTTGTAAATTGTTTGAAGTTATCATTAATCCGGATTAACGCTTTAACATGGATAGAAAATCAACATGCATAATGATTTCAAGTTCACGTACATTTTTATTTTCTCTTATTTGAGATACATTATGAAGTAGACAAATAAAGGTTTGTGTGGTTGTCTTTTTCAGGGTTGTGTAATAAATACTGATGGACATAATGGAAATATTCAACTGAATTAAAGAAAACTAAGAAATATACAGTCTGTATTAAAATTGGACCATTTTGTCTTTTAAAAGCTTTAAAAAGTGTAGTACCAATATTGTATTCAGTTATATATACCTACAAACTTACATATCAAAAATGTGTGGGGTACTGCAAAGGCTTTCCTAATTTTCAAATGCTCTCAGCTTATAATCATATATGCAAATTAAAAAAAGTAATTTTCATATAGAGGACTAGCAGTCTCAGACTACTGGGTTTGCAGGTTTGACTCCCTGCTCTGTTAAATGTCTGTGTGTAATTTGTATGTTCTTTGCATGTCATGCATATTTCTTCCACGTTTTCTCCTGCAGTCCATAGACATTCTGTGAAGTTGACTGGCTCTCAAAATTGCCTATAGTGAAGGATCATGCATGCATGTATACCCCCAAACACAGAGCTAATGCTAATCTTATCTCTTTCCCTAGCCCAAATATAATGCTAATCTTAAGATTCTTAACCTTGTCATTGATTTATCAGGGACCAAAAAAATCAGCTACAGGAACACAGCGCCGCAGCCAAGTCAGCATAAATACCATGGCATTGAGACACAGTTGCTGACAGTAAAGCAGCGATCGAGGTCCTCTTCCCGCTGCCCAAAGAAAAGTCTGTTTAAGGGCCTGGGAGAAGGCGAGGCATGTTTATATTTGTAGCACAATTTTCATACACAATGGTCATTCAAAGTGCTTTCAAATATTAAAAATATAAAATGAATAAAATAATAAAAAGAAATAGAATCAAATATATAAAGGCACAAAGTATAGTAAAATAGGTTAATAGCAGTAGAAAATGCTAATAACATGTCTTGGTCCAGGCAGCCCACATGTGAATTAATCTACTTGCCTCCCAGTATTTAGGCAGTGCCCTGCTGCCATTACAAATTGGTTGCTGCAGACCCTGGCTGTGTTCCCTTCTACTCTCTACTTCGCTGTATCACCTGCCCCCATTTGTGGTTCCTTCACTTAACTAATTTCTCTGTAACTATCAGCACCAGTAAACTCACGTGTGTTCTGCCAAACTCTGTCTTTGGCCCCCTGGCTCCAGTCATTTCCTGCCACTAGGCACAAGACAAATTCCAAACCAGTCCCTCACCTGTATCCTAAGCATAATTCTAATCATAACCCCGAACTTAGCTCAAATGCTAATGCTAATCCAAAGCATGTCCAGACCCTAATGCTAATCCTAAAATAAACCCAACACAAACTTTAATTCTAATCCTAAACCCTAATCCTAGCTCAAGCCTAATTCTAACTCTCATTTTAATATTAAGATCATCCTGGTACACAATGCACTGATTGCGTTGTACTCTTGCAAATGTTTGGCCTGTCATCCTGTCAAAAGTGGC
Organism: Gymnarchus niloticus; assembly: GCA_009936485.2. NCBI lineage: Eukaryota > Metazoa > Chordata > Actinopteri > Osteoglossiformes > Gymnarchidae > Gymnarchus > Gymnarchus niloticus. The sequence goes on along the minus strand of JAACJT020000013.1, from coordinate 13,994,440 downwards.
AGGGACATTACATAGACTGAAGAGCATGACTTTGAATTCTGATAGCCCATGCGACATTGAGAAATCTTTTACTTCCTATCCCCAGGAGTGAGCGCATCACCATTTGACAATAGTCAATGCAGTAATGCCACCTGCCATTCTTCTTTACAAAGATAATTGGAGCTACCTATGGGTTTCAGTTTGGTTCAGTGATGCCTGCCTCTGCTATCTCTTATGTCTTCCTCTCTGCTGCTATTCTTTTGGTGAGCGGCAAACAATACAGATAAGAGCAAATAGGTGCAACATGTCTAGTGTTGTTGACATGCTGGACCAGGCTGATCTGTGTGCAATCCTTATTACAGGAAACAAAAATGTCAACAGGGGCCAGTGGTGTCATCAAAACTTAACATTATCAGCCCTTCACAGCTCGGCTGCAACAGGGCTGTCACTGCTTGCTTTGTGATATATTCCCAGTGCCATCCCTTCTCGTAGTTCTTTGACCTTGTAGTTAGCCGCTGTTCTCCATTAGGGCTAGTTCTCACTCCACATGGCAGCAACTACCCCCATCAGCTAGTTCTGTCAATCTGATGAGGTCTCAGAAACAGCCTTCATCCTTGAGCAAATTTGAGGCCCACCACTTAGGCCAGAGGTGTCCAATCTTATCTGCAAAGGGTCAGTGTGGGTACAGGTTTCCATTCCAACCAAGCAGAAGCCATATCTGAGTTCATTGAAAGCCAAGCTCTACTGATTAAACAGGTGGAATCAGGTGTGACACCTGTTTGGTTGGAATGAAAACCTGCACCCACACTGGCCCTTTGCGGACACCCCTGACTTAGGCAGTTATCACTTTCTCCCTTCCAGTGGTGATGAGCTGGATCGCAGTTTTCCTCAAACAGAACAGTCTGTCCCTCAGGCGCAGCACTGCTCCCAAGCAATTTCATTTCCACAATGCACAAGTCTGGGATATCTGTAACTCAAACTCGTGTTCAATACGAATTGCACCTACCCAAAGATGAAAGCATTGCCTGCCCAGAATACATACCACCTCCCCTGTGACTGACCATGGCTACCAATGGTACCACCCACTCTTTCAATAACACACAACTAGTACCCTGCAATAGCCCCACTCGGAACCAGTGTTGAGCAGGGCGAGGCGGGGACTACACAAGGTTCCCAGCTAGTTCACTGGGTGCACAGCCTCAGTCAGAGAGGGCGTGATGGGCCTCGTTAGTGGCTGCATATTGTAGACATCGATTGAGGCCACATATTCTGTTTTTTAACCAGCAGTGCAATCTTTATAAAGGCAGGCTATTTACCAGCAAGTCTCACTGAACTGTCCACTGGCGGCAAACTATTCATCTACCATATTCTTGCACAATTGAATAGCTTCACACTGGGGAGGTATTTACATTATATTGAAGGAGTGCTATTTTCCCTGATGCGAAGGCAGTGACATCACTGGAGAGCCAGAAGAGAAGTTGCAGTACTCCGATGTCTAAGCAAGTGTTTGATTTAAGAGTTTAATTACAACGTGAGGCATTCATGCAAGTGAATGAAATCTGCATTTAATTTTATGGTCGAGGTTCAAATTAGTGCAGTTCCGGGAAAGAACATGTCGTCCTCTTATGCAATATTTGTCCAGTAACAATAATTCCTGAATAAGTATATTCAACAGTAATTGAAACATTGTTGGGCTGGTGCCTAGATTCTAGATGACTGATGGGTGCCAGGTTCAGCTGACACCACTAGCCCCAGTGGAAAAGCTGCCAAAACAACCAATCAGCTGTTGTGGTACAAAATATTGTCCTTCATAATCACAAAGTAATACCACTGGTTATCAAAGTAATGTAGAAGTGATTAAATAAACAGTTATATGTCACTATCATAATTTCATTTTTCAAAGGTCAAATTCTAAATAATTCAGTAATATGCAAAAGGCAGGTGAAGAAAATGTTTAAGGCCATTCATCTGAGCAGTAAGTATACATTTTCTAAGGAAAGAAACAGTTTAAAAGATGTAAATAAACAGTAATAAAAATATTGACAAGATTTTCTTTTTTCTCCAAAATATTACTGATATCTGATTGGATGGCTAGAAGAACACAGCTTTGGTTCCCAAGCCTCATAACTGGTTTGTGAACGGTGCAAAAACTTTTTGTTCAATGAAACAAAAACCAATACACAGTAATAGCAAAATGAAGTTTAAAATGGCTTCATTTTGTGGATTGGTATACAGGTGTCCCAGCTGACTGCTCACTGCATAAGATATAGACAAGAGCAAAAATTGAGTACAGAGAGAAGAGTGAAGATGGGAGAAATTAAACAACTGGAGTGCAGAGAAACATTTCAAACATGATGGGACACCTAACTACCCTTCATGAAGTGCCATTCAAAATCCATCAGGTTTTTTAACAGAGTGGAAATGTGGATTTACTGTCTGTGTCTTCTTTTGGACCATCCTGCCTGTCTTTTTATCTCATCAGTCCACATACAGTTTGCTGTTATGTCAGCAGCCATGTAAGAACATGAGAAATGGAAAAAGACTTGTGTTTTCCAGCATTTTTCTCTTGTAATACATGATCTGATAAACAAGAAAAAAAAGTCTTATCTCTGTTTTGAATTTCTACATTTCTCCACGATACCCATGCACAATGTCATGTACACTGATAAAGAAATGCACCTTAAGATCTTCTACAGACTCAACCCCAGAACTTTCAAGTGTAGAAACAAGCCTTTCTTGATTGCCTTCGGACAGACTGGGCAAAGCCTTGAGGATGATCTCCTTTATGATATCACTTGAGGATGACATCGATCTGAAAAGTAGCCATAGAATGGTGAAGTATTAGTAGAAACATACCCCAAACCATATACTCTGGCAGTGGGTAAAAATCAAGCAGTTCCTCTTGTTTGACGCAGCAGTAGAATTCTGGCATGGGTGTGCTATGATAAGCATCAGTAAAGGGAAGATGAACAGCCTGGTGATTCTCAAAGATAAAGTAAACTACAGAGTTTTTATGAACAATAACTTTAATTTTTCCTACTGATAAGCCGTCATAATTATGACCTATCACAACAAACATGTTGTTCCTATATTTTGTCCCTTTCACTGTCACATCATGGGCAATTAGAGTATTTACAGGATCAAAGTCAAGATGTGCAGCTGGCTGTTGTATATCCTCATTGTAATCGCTGGAGAAAAACTCTGTGCCCCTGTCTACCACAACATCTGGTGGAAAGAGAGTTCCAGCACTAAGAAACGCCTGCAAAAGCCAATGCCTTACAGCAAGAGTTTGACAAAGATTTCTGAAGTTGTGCAACTTCTTTGCACACTGCTTGAAATAAGTGTGTTTGCTTTCAAATCATAATGTCCAAAGGCGGATCAATGGCCCAAACTGAAGTGAGTTCTGGATAGTGACATAGATAGTGATACTTGGGCTTTAGTGGATGATCCTCAAAAGTTTGCTTTCCGATTTGCAAATACTCCTCTATCAGAACTCACAAGTATGCGATCTGACCAATGGAAATTTTTGGAGCACAAACAAGATCAACAATATCTCTGAGCTGTAAAATTAGCTGCCATACTTCACAATCTGCTGCTTTTTTTTGTGACCAATCAACACTGATAGAATCCTGAGAAAACACCAGTTCTGCACTGCATGTCCAGAGAGTTTTCCAGTGCCTGGATTTACCTCTCAAGGTTTGTTGCTGGCATCATAACCAAGATATTTGAACTGATTTATGCGCCGATCTAGCTCAAGGTAAGAAAAATGATTCTCTTTTGTAACAAGGTGGTTAATAAACAAGGCCAAATCAGGATTAAACAATACCCTCAAAAAGGTCATGACCAAGACAGGGAGGTAATCCAAGCTGGCAAACATGAAAGTGAGCAAGCTCATTGAAGATTGAGTCAGATTTGACTCCTCTAACACCTCCTTCAACATTGTGTGTCTGAGTCTGAACATGTTCTTGATATGATTCTACTGTGCGATCAGGACCTTTGGCAAGAGGATCTGCCAAAAATGTGTGTCGATCAATCTCTCAATACCTGCAGGAATTCAAGGTCCTGGCAAAAACTCTCAACAAAGCCACCAATACTGTGTGAACCCAAATTGTCACATGCAACGGCACACGGGGTTCCTTTGCAGATCTGGCCATTAGGCAAGGTAATGCCACTTCAAGATTTTTTAAGTCTTTCACAAGAGAACCAAACACAAGATCTTAGCCAAAATACTTAAAATCTTGCTCTTGACAAAGTAGCAGCAGCTGCATCAGTTCAGATGGGAGAAAAGACTCCGTATATCCTCACACTTAGCACTACAGAAGTCAACATGACATGTTAAATCAGTTGCACTTCCCACATCAGTCCCACGTGCATCTTTATGCTGATAAATGTGACACTTAAAGGCTGCAAACTTACAAAACGCTCTACTGCATCCAAGAAAACCACATTTGAATGACACAAGACACATACAACTATGACTGCCCATGTGCCTCACATATGCCAAAATATTTTGGAACATATATTGCGTGTTATCATTTTTATGTGTTCATTGCAAGCAGTACAAAGCAAATTCTCACTTGTCTAACACCAGAGACAAAAGTTTAATTCTTTATTATGGGTTAAATGAACTCTCACATGTCTACAATCTAAAACAGAGACAGATAACTGGCTGCATATAGTATCAAGTACAAAAAAACACTTTACCTTTCATGAAGTCCAGATCCACAGACTGATATGGGTCTAATATGCATCCATTCCTGCATTTCAGGCCTGCAACACATTCCAAGAAAATTTGGGACGGTAAAGCATTTACCACATTGTAATGTTGCCATTCCTTCTCACAACACTTAAAAGACGTTTGGGCAATGAGGATACCAAGCGACGAAGCGTTTCAGGTGTTATTTTGTCCCATTCTTCTCGAAAACACGTCTTAAGGTGTGCCACAGTACGGGGTCGTCATTGTCGCATTTTTCATTTCAAAATCCGCCACACTTCCTTTATTGGGGACAGGTCAGCACTGCAGGCAGGCCATTATAATGAAAAAATGAAAAAGGGACAATATTCATAATGCTGTTTCTTGTTAAATATTTATTTAAATAAAAACGTCAGCAGTGCAACACAAGCAAAACAGATCTGAATCAACCTCAACTCCCTGGCTGTTTTCACTTTCATTCTTTCCCGAGATCGACAATTTTTAACTTAAATGGCAGCGCATAGAATATTTGGTAACTAACTGTGACAATTTTTTCAGTGAAAAATGAACTTCAGACTGTTTTTAATTAACCTGCTGCGAAATAGCAGCAGTCCAGTGTGCCTGAGTGCATTACAGTAAAATGAACACAAAACACTTATACAACTGTTTTTCTGAACAACGTAAAACTTCAGTTCCAACAGTTTGAAAAAGAAAAGACACTGGGGTTTAAGTCACTGGTCGAGTGAGCAAATAAATGTAGGCATGTTCGAATGAGTGACTGCGTGACATTTGTGTGTGTGTGTGTGTGTGTGTGTGTGTGTGTGTGTGTGTGTGAAAGATCAGGCAAAGTCCCACTTAAAGTCACTGAGCATCTTCATTGGTGTGCAGGCATGCTGATTCACTGATGTTGCTTTCTTCTTGACCATCTTCCTGCTCTTCTTCCTGTACACCTTCTCATGCCTTGCTTTTGTGCCCCTCTCAGGATTAATGTTAATGCAGGTTCTGAAAAACGAATGAAAAAGTATTCTTCATTCAGGTGACATCAGTCTGTGAATATGACACATCAAGCGAGAGCCTGTTCAGTACAAAGCAGTGGTGCAGAATGTTGAACCGTACGATTGTCACATTTCACTAAGTCGGTATGTATCAATTCACACCAGTGACCAAGTTAAAAAGAAGAATGCAATGCAAAGGAAATAGCCATATCAATATTAGTAGAGGCAGCAGTAATGTTCGTAGCTTCTGTTCTTGTATCAGAGGCACCAGTGGTTATCACTAGCTTATTGGACAATGGCGACGTGTGAAAAAAAGTCAGTCCGGTCAAACTGTGTTGTACAGTATGTGTGTAAACAGCTCCTACCTCTGCATGAATTCGTGTTGCATGCTGCATCATGTTGATACTGAAGGCTGAAATTGTAGTAGGAGGATAAGACAACAGCAAGCCCAATCACGAAGGATGTTCCTTCACACAGCACCTCTTTTTCCATGCTCATCATCCATCGCTGGTCTGTCTGTGTCTTTGGACCTAAAAAAAGATTACATATCAGAAATATACCAGTTCATAGAAATGGCGAAAATAATGGAATCAATCTCTTCTGATTATGTTTGTGTGACAAAGTAAAGCAAGTCAATTACTTCAAAGTTGAGTCTGACAGTATGAAAAAGTACGTATCTGACCTGTAGTATTGCTTGAGTAATACAGTACAACAGTTGTACTATAAGACTATGGGATATATAACAGTCAAAACCGTAAATATAATAATAAACATAAAATAATAAGTATTCTCTTTTTTTGCTGTTTTTATTGTTGGTGACAATTATAAATAATTTAGATATCATCTGCTTTTTAAAGCCATTTATATTAAAGGGAATGCAAAAATGCAAAGTATACTGAAAATGCTGAACAGAACAATAATGAACTACCTTAATGTTTGGGTGCATTACTGCATAATATGATAACAATGAATCTGAGTTGAAGTTCCAGTTAACTAATTAAATTTAGTTGGTATGTTTTTTTGCTTTGTGAGATATATTCCCAGCCAAATTTCCTATAAAATTTCCCTTTATGACAAATGCTATTAAATTACCCATTGGCTTTTTTCTTAGAATAGGTTTGTTGCATAGAGCACAGTTACTTAAGGGGTAAGAGGGAATCCTGTACAACTGAAGTAGTCTAACCTGTCCAGAGATTCCATTTGTCTAATTTGTAGTCTTAGACAGCCGCTTTGTAAGCAAAAACTACAGCTGTACATATTTTATTCACATTGAAAATCACATATTTACGAACCACAATCAATCGTGGGGTGTCAGTCAGTGAGCCAGTCAACTGTACAGTTGCTGGTGTGGCAGACTCCTTAAAAAAGCACAGAAACAAAGGAAGTTTTTAGACCTTGCAGATGCATGCTGATTGACAATGAATGAACTGGATTTTTAGATGAATGAAAAAGACATAATGTAAAGAAATAAGGAGATGTCAACTTATAATTGTTTAAACACTGTAACAAACTTAATCTTATATTAGTTTGGATGATAAGGGCATCCAATGGCTCCAGGAAGTATTACCATTAGAACCTGCAGGATGTTTGAAGCAGTCACACTGCAATCAGTCCTGTAGAGAACAGCCTTTACATCATTTGTTGGGTTTTGTCTGAAGAACTCTATGATGTTTCTGCCATGCTCTTCAAGAAAAACCTCAATCTTTTGGACACTTGGAACATTGGTCAGCAGTTCCAAATAAGTGCACATGCACCTTGGATAAACAAATATGGCCATTGCTGCTTCACGTCCTCCAAAGCTGAAGCTGGATTAGCATTTATCATTTTCTGTTGCAAGTAATATGTTGTTTCCATAAGCTTTAACACTTGTGCCATTTCCATTCCTGAAGAACCTTCAAGAGAAATGATCTCCATCAATCTTTGTCTCTTATTTTTCAGAACTTCTTCTGTCATTTCAGATGGAAGCTCAGGCTGCCATTGCATGCAGCCGTAAGTGTCTGCAGTTCCTTGTGGTTTATCCCCAACTACACCCTTTGATGTTCTGCGACGAGTGAGGGTGTTGTTTCTGTTCAAACGTTCTATGCATTCGTAACCTGCCCCTACAACTGTTGTTCCATCGTCCATTGTATCCATAAATGACTGGGGATACTGTCACGCTATGTCCCTTGCAATGATGAGACACTGGGCTTCGCTTGGATTCACTTCAATTTTCCACATGTCATCAACAAGTACACGGATCATCTGTCGCCTGTCTGCTGGTTAAGGCCTTTTTCCATTCTGGGTGGCTGTGCATAGACTGGGGGGCATTTTGTCTCAGTTAACTTCAAAAGTGTCAGGCCAGTTTGCCCTTGCAGGCAAGGGTGATGCTGGAGGAGAGGACATAGGACTGCTTGAAATTGAAGAGCATAGGTCCAGTGGGATGCATGCGGACATCTGGCTTGGTGGGGCAGAAATGGACACTATGTAAGTCAATACACATTATTTGACTTAATGTTGTGTGTAGATTTATATTCAGCTTATAAACTTTTTAGAAGGTTTGGAAAAAAACAATTAAGAAAACAATCAAAAGATTCAAATAATGGATGACTTTAGTTAGGTGACTAACCTCGTCTAAATCCTAATAGTTTTCTTTAAATGGTCTATCATAGGAAAGCTCACAGCCACAGGGAATAAGCTTACATTACCAAAAGGAAAATGGAAAAAATAATTCCAAAATATGCTATGAGAGAACTGGTTCTTAAGGCAGGCACACATCCCAAACATGAAAGAACTTGGTTACAACCCAGCAGCATAAATACACGTCTCAGAAACTGCTATATGAACTTAGGAACACGTGAACCTGTTTAATGACTGTCGATATAAGGGGTCATGTAAGATCAACCATGGAATGAACTTACTTCCACAGAAAACACCTAAGGATTTATATTTATTCATATCTTTATTGTCTGGTAAAATATTTAACATTTGAATATCGTGTATAAGTGGTCAAAAACACACCACTTTTTAGAAAAAGGTAATAACAGTCCTGGGCCAAATGTTTTGAAAATAACGCTAGAATTTGGCACAGTTTTATGGATTTCTAAAGCTGGATATTTAATCTGAATGCATTTTTAAATGGTGTGCCTGGTTCAAATTCATTTTCAAGTGGGTTTTATTGTCATAGCATCCATATACAGCTCTGGAAAAAATTGAGACCACTGCAAAATTATCAGTTTCTCTGATTTTACTATTTCTAGGTATGTGTTTGAGGAAAATTAACATTTTTTGTTTTATTCCATAAACTACTGACAACATTTCCCCTAAATTCCACATAAAAATATTGTCACTTAGAGCATTTATTTGCAGAAAATGACAACTGGTCAAAATAACAAAAAAGGTGGAGTGTTTTCAGACCTTCAATAATGCATTGAAAACAAGGTCATATTCAGTTTTAAACACAATAATAATGTTCTAACTTGGGAAGAGTAGAGGAATCAGTATTTGGTGGAATCACCCTGACATTTAATCACAGCTTTCATGCTCTCCACGAGTCTTTCACGTTTCTCTTGGGTAACTTTATGCCACTCCTGGTGCAAAAATTCATTGAGCTCAGCTTTGTTTGATGGCTTGTGACCATCCACATACTGAATATGTGCCATTGAAAAATGAACAGTACTATAGAAATTAATAGTACAGCCTAAGAAGAGTCAGTATACAGTTGAAGTCAGAAGTTTACATACGTTTAACCATTCCAAAGACTTCATAACAGCAAACTATAGTTTTGGCAAATTGTTTAGGACATCTACTTTGTGCATGACATGAGTAATTTTTCCAACACTTGTTTACAGGTGTCAATTAAAAGTGAAATAATCTCTATCACAATTCCAGTTGGTCAGAAGTTTACACACACTAAATTAACTGTTCCTTTAAACAGCCTGGAAAATTCCAGAAAATGATGTGTCCAGAAAATGTTAGCTTCTGATAGGCTACTTAGTTGTTAGAAGTCATTTGGAGTTGTACCTGTGGATGTATTTTAAGGCCTACCTTCAAACTCAATGCCTCTTTTCTTGTCATCTTGGGAAAATCAAAAGAAATCAGCCAAGACCTCAGAAAAAAAAATGTGGTCCTCCACAATTCTGATTCATCCTTGGGAGCAATTTCCAAATGCCTGAAGGTACCACGTTCATCTGTACAAACAATAATATGCCAGTATAAACACCATGGGACCACGCAGCCAATATAGCTCTCAGGAAGGAGACGCATTCTGGCTCCTAGAGATGAACGTACTTTGTCGCAAAAAGTGGAAATCTATCCCAGAACAACAGCAAAGGACCTTGTGATGATACTGGAGGAAACAGGTAAGCAAGTATCTATATCCACATTAAAACAAGTTCTATATCGACATAACCTGAAAGGTTGCTCAGCAAGGAAGAAGCCACTATTCCAAAACCACCGTAAAAAAGTCAGACTACAGTTTGCAAGTGCATATGGGGATAAACATCTTACATTTTGGAGAAAGGTCCTCTGGTCTGATGAAGCAAAAATTGAGCCACAATGACCATTGTTATGTTTGGAGGAAAAATGGTGAGGCTTGCAAGCCTAAGAACACTTTCCGAACCGTGAAGCACGGGGGTGGCAGCATCAAGTTGTGGGGATGCTCTGCTGAAGGAGGGACTGGTGTACTTCACAAAATAGATGATAGCATTGGGAAACAAAATTATGTGAATATATTGAAGGAACATCTCAAGACATCAGCCAGGAAGTTAAAGCTTGGTCGCAAGTGGGTCTTCCAGATGGACGATGACCCCAAGCATACGTCCAAAGTTATGGCAAAATGGCTTAAAGACAACAAAGGCAAGGTATTGGAGTGGCTATCACAAAACTCTGACCTCAATGCGATAGAAAATTTGTGGGCAGAACTGAAAAAGCGTGTGTGAGGAAGGAGGCCTCCATACCTGACTCAGTTACACCAGTTCTGTCTGGAGGAGTGGGCCAAAAGTCCAGCAACTTATTGTGACAAACTTGAGGAAGGTTACAAAAAGTGTTTGACCCAAGTTAAACAATTTAAAAGCAATGCTACCAAATACTAACAAAGTGTATGTAAACTTCTGACCCACTGGGAATGCGATGGAAGAAATAAAAGCCGAAATAGATGATTCTCTCCACTATTACTGACATTTCACATTTTTAAAATAAAGTTGTGACACTAACAGACCTAAGACCGGGAATGTTCTCTAGGATTAAATGTCGAGAATTGTGAAAAACTGAGTTTAAATGTATTTGGTAAAGGTGTATGTAAACTTCCAACTTCAACTGAACCAGTAATAAATGGAGGACTGTGCGACTGGTGCAGCTGAGGGAGGGGGTATGGGTGTTGCAATCTAAGGTAGCTGGGAAGGGGGCAGCATTAAGGTATTAAGAGCCCTGACAGCTTCAAGGAAGAAGCTGTTGCCAAGCCTGGCAGAACTGGCTTGGATGATGCTATACCTTCTGCCATGGAAGTAGGACAGATAATCCATAGAATGGGTGGGTGGGGTGCTCCACAATGCTGGAAGTCTTCTGGGTGAGAGAAGACCCGATGGTTTTTTCCACTGCATACGCTATCCACTGCAGGTGTTGTAATTTGAGACCTTAAGATTCCCAAACCAGACATCGATACAGAGGTGAGGACACTCGTCACACGAAGAGCCCAGGTGAGAGTTTATGCCTATATTTCTCCCTATTTGCATGCTTGTTTCTTCAGGTATTCCAGTTTCCATCCACAGTTCAAAGACTTTGTGTGATTGGTCACTCTAATTTGCCCACAGTGGACCAGCATTCCATCCAGGGTGTCGGGTGGTTCATGACCTGTTCATCCTGAAATAGGCTCTAGGCTCATCACAACTCGATAATGGATTTTGAATGACCCCTGGCAAATGTACAGAGAAAATTCCTTTTTTCTTCTTCTTTTTTTTGTACTTGAGATCAGAGTAGGGAACTTGTGAATTTTTTTTTTTGAGTGGGACAACAGGAGTGGGTGATGTGAAGTGAAGAGACGATCGATATGAAAGAGTTCGCATGAAGTAATATTACAGCAGTTCAGATTTAGGTAGTAGTTATGCAGACAGCTTGGGGGAACAAACTGTCCTTGAATGCTGTAGTCAGTGTTCTGTCTTTACTGCCTCACTGTACGTCTTCCAACATGTTTGTTTAGCCGTGCAAAACGGGGCTGTAGCACTGGTGACTATTTATGGAGAAGGATTTCGGGATTTAAGTTGTGTACCACATGTGTAGGGTGTTTTGCCAAAGGGACGAGTGTCTGATATTTTGGGAGGATTTTAAGAAATGGTAAATGTGTAGAAAAGTTACAGTTTTTATACAAGTATTGTATGTGATTATTTGTTTACAAATGTATTTGTTCTATTATATTTGTTTTTCTAGTCGGTAGAGGGGGCCACTACATTAATAAGCCGCTCTGAAGCTGTTTATGATTTTGCTTTTGTTTAGAGGAAGTATGGCCTGAGGAGGGAGGAGTTGCTGTTAATATAAAATCTTTACCTCTTTTGATAAAGTCTCCCCCATGGAAATATTTTATGTCTGTTTCCTTACCTTTGGCTTTTATTTCTTCACATTGCCTAATAAACTGTGCTGGCCCTGAGTAAACCTGTCTCCACTGGATTGTGTGCCAGCCGGAGATATTGGTGATGTGGTGTGATCAATGGTGGGAGGAGGGGCTATATTCGTGAGGAAAAACTCCCTCAGGAGGAAGAAACCTTGGGAGGAACCAGACTCAAGGGGGAGGCCCATCCTACTCTGACCAGCTTTAATGCAATCTGAAACAACAGTGAGGGATAACAGTCAAGAGGCTATCAGTGTACTGGAGAAGGCAGTCTGGTGATCTAAATGAAGACAAGGTTCGGTGACTCAGATGATGGCAAACCGGTTAGGGTTGACACATTGCCCATAGTGAATGATTTTGTGTGTGTGTGTGTGTGTGTGTGTGTGTGTGTGTGTGTGTGCGCGCGTGCGCGCCCTGCAATGGGACTGACATCCCATTCAGGGTGTACCTCAGCTTTTGTCTTAAGCTGCCTGGGATAAGGTCGAGGTCCCGCCATGATCCTGACTGGGATAAATGGTTATATGATGGATGGTATCATCAGCAAATTTGATGATTGTAATGGAAAATTACTAGAACATAAGACTTCAGTAATTAATAGAAACAGTGTTGGGGAAAAATGTGACCTTGTGTGAAACTCGTCTCTATCAAGCATACCCAGGTGGTGCAGGCAGAAAACAAGGGGGTGTGCATGGCCACCTGAATATGAGTGAAACCAGCTTTGCTCTAGCCTGGGAAACAACAAGATAAGGAACCAAGAAGCAGCAAACAAGGGTTTGCTTGTTAGAGAAGGAGATATAAGCTTGCCTTAGAAACAGTTAGTCAGACTTGAGGGTGTCGAGGGGGGACTCCTCTTGTCTCGGCTTATT
>JAACJT020000013.1:13970720-13981230 GCA_009936485.2 Gymnarchus niloticus | reverse complement strand
CTCAAAGCACCCTAGGACCAAGCAGCATAACTTCTGTTTTATCTTGGTTTAGGAGCAAGAAATTTCTGGCCATCCAGTTCCTGATGTCTAATAGACTGCTTAAATGTTTGAAATATATGCCTTACCTGGAGGAATGACAAGATCCTGTGGTCAGAATGAAGAAATAATGTATATCCTTGTCTTTTAATAAGCTAAGTCTAGTCCAGGCTGGGGTACATTTTGTTAAGAATGTGAATCAGGACTAACGTTAGCATAATGTTCTTTACAAAATCAAAAAATAACAATCACTAATAGACTTTTGTGTTCTTTCAAAGGAGTTAATGTGTTTTTTTCTCAACCTGTTGGCACCAAGTTTCGGGGATCCTGTTAGCATCAATCAGCGTTATAAACTGTCGAAATCCAAGACATTACTGTTACCGAGTCGGACCTGGTCACACTGTCACCAAAGCTGTGCCCAAGATGTCACAGCGGTGTGAAACATGTTAATCAAATGTGCCTTTAGCAGCTGTGAAAGAGGGGTCAAAGGCCAGAGAATCAGAGTGGAAATCTCACAATCCTGATCTTAAACTAGCACTGATGACAATAAAGACTGTTGTAGCCATTGGCTGTCTGTCTCAGGAGGACGCCCTGAAATATTGACCCCATGCCTGTGACAGCACATTTTCATAAGCATGTAATATCAGAAAGCTCAAGAAGGCGTGCCCATAAGACCCTTTGGAGCCCTGCTTCAGGGTGTCTTATCTTATCTTATCTTATCTTATATTTGATTGAGCAGGCAAGTTGGCATCAAGCATTCTATACTGAATTACTAAAATCATTTGATTTTTTCCACTAGGAATCAGTAAAAGAACTAACCCAAATGCACATATCATAAAAAAGGTAAAAATTGTTTCCTGAATTCCTTAAAGGTAGTGAATAACAATAATTTAAAAATATTTTTAAAATGCACAAAAGTAATGTAATTGTAAAAACTGATATTGAATAATGGCAAAGTGTTGTGGTGACCCAGGTGTTTGGGCGTAGGAACTGAAGGCAGGTCAAAGGTGATTTGGAAGATGGATGGGTACTTTTTTGGTATGATGAAATATTCCATTTCATCTAATTAAAGTAATCAAGGAAGATTCTATAGAAAGAGCAGATATCTAAGATACATCCGTGCCAGTCTGTGTTAAGGCTTTACACTTTTATAAATGATACAGTGCGCTTTGCATTCTATACCAGCTGAAGACACTTTAGGGGAGCATTTGTACAGCAAAGTAGCAGTGCAGAGAGGTAAAAAGTGCATAGATCAGCTTTTCTATTGCATTCATAGACAGCAAATTGCTGATTGTTTCTACAGACCAGAAATGAGAAAAAAGACACTTCAGATGTTGTGCCAATCTAAGCTTTGACTGCTGTATCCTCTCTGATTGTAAAGCCATTGGTTTTAATTGAGGTTTCGGCAATAACAGAGAAGTCATTCAGATTCATTTGAAAGTCTGACAATGTTCGGTCTGAGTAACTTAGGGCTGCTAATATCAGTTCTGTACATTCGGCAAGAGGAGTTTCTCTCATCCTAATGTCTTTTATACAGCTTTAGTGGTACAAAAGCTTTTAGGGTCACACAAATACTCAACTTGTTAAACAGACACATAGCGTTATTGCCAAATGCACAGCAATGGCAATTCACAACATGTTTGTGAATAATAACCCAAATTGGCAGCATATACAGGAAGAAGTATGCAGGGCCTAGGGTTGAGCCCTGAGGAACTCCAAAGTTAACTGCTGACTATTTGAATGCTTATTAATTTTGAAGAACATGTTAAAAGAGGCACTTATGTTTAGAAGTACATGACGAGTCATTACCACTGTCTCAATGATATAGTGTTGCTCAAACACTGACTGAAATGTATTATAAACATTGCTGGACTGTAAAATGAAGCAGCAGACAACTGGTCAGTGTCCCTAAATAATTATTTTAGTCTAAAAATTCTTAAAGGCGTCACTTTTATTTATTACACGTGGGACGGGCACGATGCTACCAGACCCAAGTAAGTCGTTTTTTAAGGGTCATGTGAAGGTGAGAGGCGGTCTTCATGTGCTGTTTCCATGGAGACAGAACAAATGACACATATCCTGTGACACAAATATGCAGGTCTGGCACAAATGAGTTCAATAAGCTTGATACAGTCTTAAAAACAAATAGCCACATTAAGGGGCAGACAAGGTGACTTAAGGCAAACAGGCAGTCACCTGACTCACCCTAACCTTTCAGCGCCATTTGGTCCCTATTTTGATGATTGTGTGTGTGTTTCTCTGTGTCTGTTTGTCTGTGTGGAGTATTTTTTGTGGGATTCCCAGACAGCTAGAGAGGGCTTTTAAAGTTTAATTGTAGGTAAAATTTAAAACATCTCATTTGGTAGATTGCCATTTTTGTAACATCTTAAAAAACCAGCTTTCATGCCTAAATTAGACTATTATACATTCTGTACATTCAGTAGTTTTTAAAGAGGAAGCAGAATTCATTGGAATTCATCAGCATTTCTCTCGATATCAATTGGTGTTGCACTTGAGGAGACTTTCAAATAGAAAGCCTAATCATTCAGGGAGAGATAGGAAATCCTAAGCTGTGACAGGCAGTGGTGTGAAGGAACAGGGGCATGCAGCATAGTTAATGCAGAGTTAGATTAGAACACAACTTAGGTATACTGGGCCTCCTTCATTTCCATTAAAGCCAACAGATTCATGACCTGATGTTTGTATTAAAATCAACAATGTAATATAAAAACAGAGGATTGTCCCAGGTAACCTTGTTCATTAAACAGCCCTGCCCGGCTCCTGATGCAAAGCCATATTCCCATATTGAGCCATAAGGCCTTTTGAGTACTTTCATTTATTATTATGTCTTTTTTTAGAAAACCATCAGTCAGGATGAGCGTACATTAAACTTACTTTGCAGAGCTGCTGGAATTAGGATCTTTATATTTTAGCTTTGTTTGTAAAGTAATGAAAGTATTTAAATACAATAAACACAAATAATCAAAAAAACACAAAAACAGAAATGAAACACCTCATGGCTCCCAGACTTAAAAAATTCTGTCTTCAGAAAAACGAGGGAATAAAGAGTCTTCTGATCAATATGAGATGACAAGTGCTGTGCTGAAGATTCATCTTTAGCCGGGCTTTTTAAACACATTTCAAGAAAACACAATGGTGGCTGCCACACAGAAGAGGAAAGGCAGAAGCTGATGGTCCCCAGGCCTCGGGTATCTCATTGTGCACAAAGAGAACACCAAGTATGGCCTAAGACAATGCCAGGGGAAGCTCAACAGAAGGTAATCGTAGCCTTCTGCAGAGAATATCAGACATTAGATTCCTTTCTTTTCTTTTTATTTCTTAACTTGTTGAGAAGAGTAACTAAAAATCTTAGACTTTTTATGAAGCTACACTGTGCCATGATAACCTGCCATTCCCAGCAAATATTTGAATAAAAATTTGTGTTTTGACATAGTGCAAATATTCATTTAAATTTACACACCCAAATAAAAGGCGTGCTATGGTGGCTCAGTAGGTAGAATTATTGCCATACACATTCAAAGCTGATTTTTCTCTTCCTGCTCTATGTGAGAAGTTTGCTGGTTCTCTCAGTGTTGTGTGGGATTCCTCCCTCTGTCCAAAGACATGTATGTAAATTGGTGCCTCTATGTTGCCCATTGTAAGTAGATTGCCTATATTGCCCACTGTATGTGGATTGCCTATATTGCCCACTGTATGTGGGTTTTGCATTGCTATCAACTGGCATCCACTCCAAGGATTTCCCCAGCCGTGTGCCGTAGACTTCCTGGAATATACACCACAACCCTGTAGTGGGTAAGCAGTTAAGGTGTTGAGGTAAAATCATCTTTCAACAGAATTGCTATTACCAACATTATATCACCCAATTTTTCAAAAAAAGGACCTGTACAACTTTACTTGCAGAATATCACTGCTGCTTCTGATAATCCATCCATTTTCCATTACTGGTTATCTACTACAGGGTAGCTGTCAGCCTGGTGTTGGTGTGATAGGGACCTCTGCCTTCTCTTATGTTCTGCATAGACATGTTACTGTGTGCCCTTGTGCTGGTATGTGCTGTTCCAAGTAATCATGCACTTCACAGACTATCAAGTGCAGGATCCTGATTTCAGGTTTTCCATTTCGCCTCATTCCCATCATGCACAGTGAAGCTTGCTATCTATCTTCTATATTCTGTTAAAGTGCCATGACAGAGGATTCCACCAGAATTACTTGCTTGTAGATCCTACCTACACTTCATGTACTTTTCTCTACTGTAATCATACCTGTCCAGGTCTTCTGACTTTTGCTTAGTTTGCTGACCTTGAATTCCAATTTGCTCCTCTGATTCTGGATCCTGATGTTCCAGATTTTGAAGTGATGTCATTACTATTAATACAACCAATGATAGCTGTACATTTTTTTAAATAGACTACTGCAAATAGAGTTCTTCCAGTTTAGTGTTTATTGTTTCTCTGTAACTAGATAATAAATTATAGTTCTGCTATAGTTCTCCCATTCATGCATCATTAATTGACTTCCTATCCCTCTCACTAAATTCTTATTTCTTTCTCTGGCTCTGTATCCCTCTCACTAACTTCCTATCCCGCTGACTATCTTCCTATTCCTCTCTCTGGCTTCATACAGATCTCACCAACAGCCTTTCCCTCTCACTAACTTCCTGTCTCTCTCACTAACTTTCTAATCCTTCCTCTGGCTTTGTATCCCTCTCTCTGACTTCCTATCCTTTTCCCTGGCTTTGTATCCCTTTCATTCACTCTCATTTCTTCCCTCCACCTTTACCATTGCTACTTCAGTGCAACTTTTTACTTGCAGATGTGGCTGTATAACTTCTCCATTGAATAGAGATGTGTAACTATACGTAAATGAACAATATTGTCACCTATAGATCAGGTATCTGAAGAAAGTATTTTTAAAATAATCACTGCTTTAACCATCATAGGCATTATGATGATTCATCGTATAACCACTATCGTCAAATGATGATGTACAATTTTATCAAAATTCAACAAGTTATTTTATGTACAATCAACATGACAGTAACACTGCAAATTGTAGTCTTTGACATAATTAACAGTTTGCTATATTTGAGAAAAGAAGCCTGGATGTCAGAGCTATTGTCAATGTCTTATAATGTTGTCTGTCATACCCACACCAAGCCAGACATGCTACTCCCATTCTTGCAGGTCATCCCCAGAGTTCTTACCAGGTGTACCTTGTTAAGGTTTGTTACTTAAACCCAGCAGCTCAGTTACTTCAATATGAGGTATTGAGTGTTTTGTCACCCTACTAAGTAGCCCTTCCTGGGTTTCACCTTGATTTCCTTCTGATTCAGATTTTGTTTTCTGGGATTTTAATTCTGGTTTTGGTCACCATCTCTGTGTCTTGCCTTCCTGGATTTTGATGCCTGTTTCTCCTGGACATCGACTCTGTTATGCGGATCATCTTTTGGATTTGTTTTCCCTGTTTCCTGGATCTCCTGTACACTGACCTTCTACCTGTTTTTGGACCATTAAGTATTGTGATTAACCGTATAAAACAACATTTTAGTCCCCGCACCTTGATTCAATAGTCTATTCATCACACTGTCTTGGAGCCTTCCTGAAATATGACATGGTTGGAATAAATGTTCCCAATGTTGGCTGAATATTCAACCAGTTATAGCTTTCTGTATTAGTAATGCTGAAATGTGACATATGAAAACAGGAAATTTGAAAATTGCCCATGAAAACCTTTGTGACATTTGTGATGTGAACCAGTGAACTGGATGAGAAATATATTTAAAAGATGAATTAATTGTGACAAATAAGTATAAAATAGAAGCAATATTCTATAAATGAGCGAGACCGCATTAAAAATTGAAAAATATTATTTGCATTCCAAAGAGAAGAAGAAGGGATACTGATGCAGCAGGTCCTGGGATGTGGGGGGGGCGCAACAGAGTGACAGAAGAAAGACCTCAGGAGGTGGTGGTGAAGCTGGAAGAAAAAACAAAAAATGAAAGAGAAAGAAAGATAAATTCCTCTCCTATTAGGGTTAGAGCCAACTGCATTGGGGACAGTCAACTTTACAGGTGGGGTCACGTAATGATTGACCAGGACTAGCAATAGAACAAATGAGGCTTCACGATGCATGCTTTGGGAGGAGGGGGTTATCCCAAATTACCAATCAATACTGGTGCCATGGGATTTGAAGCCACATTTAGTGCCAATATTGACCGGTAGTTCTGGGTACTCGCACCCACCATGGGTTTTGAAGCCTCATTTAGCAGCAGTACTGATTGGTTAGTTCAGGATACTCCCACCCACCACAGGCTTTGATGGTTCATTTGTCCCATAACTACTAAATCCAATCCAATCACCTGAATATTCTGCAGCATAGAGAACCACAGCTATCTGTCAAAATGGCAATTCTTTTCACTACTTCTAAAATGTACATATGAGTTCAGTCATTGGAGACATAGACACTGAGCTCACCTTTCTGTTAGGCTAATGGCTTAAGGCTGGTCAGACAACTGTAATGTACTTATTGGGATTTGAATTGCTCAGTAGTTGAGCCAGCTCATGAATGTGATGCAAGTCTTTATCCAGAGCTTGGAGTGCCAGAACTCTTCAGGCAATCCGGTATTAGAAAGGTTTGATTTATCACTAAAACTGATCTCACCTTTGATTCTGTGTAAAGCAAGGAAGCTGTTTCTGGCCTAATGGGTAGAGAAGTGGTTATGAAGTTGGGGTTATGATCAAAACGTTGTTGATATAAAACCCAGGATGTCCATCTAGCAACCATGAATCCTAATACAGAGTCATGTAGAGGGGGCCCCGGAGCCTTTTCGAGGCAAAAAGGACTCCAACACAGGAACACCCTTAACAGAGTGCTCACCATGCCAGTTCATCACAGGGTACAAACATATATGTGGATATCATGGGCAACCTAGAAAGGTTGAATCACAAGACCGTTACCTTGAATTTCCTTAAAAGAAAAATGTTTAACTCTTTAAATGCCTATAAACTGCACAATAAAATAGTTATGAAACAAAAATCATCCAGGATGGAGTGAATGTCGTCAGCAGGAGATGTGAAACAGTTCAGCTGAATTAGTTTTGTCACATTTAGCATTACTGTATCAGGGTCAAAATATTAACAAGTCACGAAAGAATTATTTTTAATCATATGTTTGTTTTTTCCTAGTGTTGAGTGCTGAGATGGCCCTTCATCTTTTATTGCACCAACAAATATTGTGTAACCAGGTTCACTTGTAATTTTGTTTTTATTTATTTATTATTACTAAAGTGTTTAATCGACTATCTCCAAGTATTACCTAAATTTCAGCAGTTATAAAAGAAGCAGATAAGTGAATGAGACAGTGCCGTTTTTGACAAAAGGATTTTATTTTTAAACAGGTGTATTTGTTTGAAGAACGTCTTACATTCATAATGTGTCCTCTGTACATCTTTAGAAAAGATGAAAACGCTGTTTGCAGTTACATCCAGCTGAATGATACCCGTTTGCTACAATCACCCCATAACACCTATTTCCCTTGTATAGATTTTGGTGGCGCTTTACAGTATCTTTAATACTCATCTTGTGATGACTTTGTTGTGCGGTTAGGTCTACAGTAATGCATTTTGGTTATACAAAGTGGCAACTCGTTCATAAAAATGCGACTCGCAGACTAACTGAAATCCACCCTTCGCTGGCAGCTATTCTTTCTCCTAATTCGATTTAGCCATGATGGCTCAGAGGCTCTACACTACATTCCCTCAACCTTACAAATGGGAACAAATTAATAGGCGAAAAACTCAGTGCGGATCCAGCTGCTGCCAGAGGCGCTAGCGAAGTACTTACACCCCGCCTAGTTCATGCACATGGTTTATAAACTGCCATGCTTGTGTCTTATATCTTTCGAATAAAACCTACTCCTACTGCATTACTACATATTAATATGACTCATTAAAATGTTGTTTCTTAATATCTCACCACAAATAACAATCGTCATCATCACAATGAATGATAGAAATAATCGTGCTTATTTGTAAAGCTAAAAGATAATTTTATTTTAGTTTGCCATAGGTTCACCAGGGCAAAGATGATGCAGTTAATTTCATGATTAATTTCTTGATTTCGTTCCGCTTGTGTATATTGTAACAAGAAACACAATTGACAGGGTATATCTAACATCCTCAATTACATGTCATAAACATACCTTCCGTCGTATTGCACAGAGTTTCGCAGCAAATAAGGCGTTAGGATGCTTAGTTTTCATAAGGCTTTCACCATTTTGTGGAATTTCTGCGTCATGTACCGTCGATATCATTACCGTCACATATTGCCCGGCGTTTGTACCATGCCTTCTCCCATTTGTATAAAATTGGCCACTGAAGCTGAGTGATTATAATCATTACTATGGATGAACTTAATGCATTTACTTGAACTTGTGGTGCCGCGTATTGACTTAAAACTTAAATCAATAGCTATTCACCGTTAACAAGCAATACTTTTAATACACATAACATTGTCCGTTCAGTGGACGAACAACACTGATTTTTTCCTAGGTCTATCATCACAATAATACGACGTCACTAAGTGCCTGCAGTAACAACGACGTTTATATATTTTAACAGGGCATCATTTTTCACGCATGGTTTTGGACAATCATACTATATGACGACTCAGTGTAAACCATTTGGAGTGAACGGTGTCATCCTGTCCAGACAAATATCAGCATCACAGTCGTCCAAGTCGCACACAGAATCAGTTGCAATTTCATTATTATGGGAGAATTGCGATATCCTATCGAAAGTCTCATCGTTCTCAATACCCTCCACCACATTAGGGATCATGTTTACGTAGGCGTTCACGATCTCCTTATGGAACAAAGTGTCTTGGTTGTAAGAAACAAGCTCATTGCTTATGTTCACAGTTTCAACGTGTGTGCTCGAGCAGAAATGACTACAGCCCAACAGATTGGCGAAGGCTTTGCGGAAGTCAGCGTTGAAAGCATAGATAATGGGATTTAGGGATGAATTGGTCCATCCGAACCAGACAAAGACGTCAAAAGTTGTTTCGCTCACGCAAGGAAGACCGGCTTTCTGGTCAGTCGATGGCCTATCACAGAACGGCACCATGCAGTTTAATATGAAAAACGGTAACCAGCAGCACACGAACACGCCCATGATCACAGATAAAGTTTTTAAGACTTTGGTTTCCCTTTTGATGGACGTTTTCAAGGTATTGTGGTGCTGGCACTCGAGTCTCTTGTTTCTGCAACTTTGCGCGTGCTCGGCCGCGCGCTCTAAAGAAGCTATTCTCCGGATCTGTATCTGAGCGATCCGGTAGATCCTCGTATAAGTCACGATCATAATCGCCACTGGGATGTAGAAGCTTATCAAAGACGACGAAATCGCGTACTCTCTGTTCAGGCTGGAGTCACAGTTCTCCGCCTTTTCCTCCAGTGCGCTGTAATTTGTGCCGGCGACCTCGTCTTTGGCTTTATGCCAGTTAAGTTGTACCGGAATGAATGAAATTAAGACAGATAGCGTCCATGTCACACTGATCGTCACAAAGGCCACTCTCTGAGTCATTTTTCTCTCGTATCGGAACGGACTTGATATTGCCCAGTATCTGTCGACGCTGATGATGCACAGGTTGAGGATGGAAGCTGTTGAGCACATTATGTCAAAAGCTACCCATATGTTACAAAAACTGCCAAATGGCCAATACCCCGCAACCTCGGCGACTGCCTTCCAGGGCATGACGAGTACGGCAACAAACAAATCCGACACAGCCAAAGAAACGATAAAAATGTTGGTGACTTTAGTTCGAAGGTGCCTGAACTTAATCACTGCCGAGCACACCAAAATGTTCCCCAGCAGCGTCCACAAGATGAGAAGGGAAAGTGAACAGCCAGTCAGCGCCCGAATTATCAGTTGCCTTTTGTCATCCGGCGACGCCTCCGACTCTGTCGTGTTCCACATTATTTCTCCAAAAGACAACGGAACGGACTGACTTTTGTGCACCGATGAGAGGTATTTTGCCGGTGTCTCCATGCGCCTGATCAATTGATAAAGAGATATATTGCCCCGTGCGGGGTTACCGGACAGGGACAAACGACTCAGCGAACGCCGTTTTCTCCACCCTTGACATTGTTAAATTAAAAAGAAGTCTTTCCCCCAAAAAAGAGACCATCCCGACCTTCTTACAATCCTACCGCAGAACACAAACCCGACAGTGGCAGCTTGCACGCCAAAGAAATGTAAGCACATTCTCACCGGAGAGTGCATGGTGATGCCTGTCTTGTACCCTGCCTTTTCAGTATAATGCAAGACACCAGCTATGTATGTAACTGCTGGAGTGAGCTATTTTTGAGGCAAAGGGAGGAAGGTGTGTGTGTGTGTGTGTGTGTGTGTGTGTGTGTGTGTGTGTGTGTGTGTGTGTGTGTGTGGGTGGGGGGGGGGGGG
>JAACJT020000013.1:13905386-13970620 GCA_009936485.2 Gymnarchus niloticus | reverse complement strand
AGTATAATTCAAGACACCAGCTATGTGTGTAACTGTTGGAGTGTGCGATTTTTGTGGGAGAGGGAGGGAGGTGTGTGTGTGTGTGTGTGTGTGTGTGTGTGTGTGTGTGTGTGTGTGTGTGTGTGTGTAAGGGGGGGTCTGAAACGTTTAAAACTCCCACTCCCCACCATGCGTCAGGATGCACACCTATACTACCAGAAAATTCAGGTAAAACACATTTTGCATGGTATTAATATACAAATAATACATTTGCCTTAAAATAATATAATATAATTGAAATACTATAATTGCAACCAATGGGCCTAAGTACAATGTCAAACTCGTTATGAATTCAGAATTATTTTTAGTATATTTATGAAAAAGCAAAATATACAATCATGCAGCCCCTATTTTGACGTGTGTGTGTGCGTGTGTGTGTTTGGACTTTGCAGCTTCTTCCTGTGCCTCGCTGGTTTCCTGAGGGTTATTCTCGCAGTGCAAAGACTAGCCCTCAGGCTGATTGTATGACGTATGACTGTGAGAGCGAGCGTGTATTTGCCCTGTGGTGGGGTAGCATCCTATTCAGGGTGTACCCCAGTCTTGTGTCCTCTGTTGCCTGGCATAGGCTCCAGGCCACCACACCACCCTGATCAGAATAAACGATTAAAAGACGGATAATAAATATTCTGAGTGTTGTCAAGCCAAGTACAATTTATACATCTGAAGGTTTACATGTCGAAGACGTCAGTTGAAATATAAGTGATTTGATTATTTGCCAACTTCCGATCCAGGGCACAGAAATAAAGAGAGCGACTTACTTTCCCAGGAACATATGGTGAACGCAGATAATCTGAGACAATATATCGCATAAGTCAATATTGCAGAAATTGTCCCAGATTACATTATTTCACCCTGCAATACGCTACTGTGTTTTAAATGTACTATGCAGAATGGAACTGTCCGTGGTGCTGAATCACGTATTCATTTAACGGGAAGCAGCACGTATGGATCTGTTTCATTGTGTGAAAAATTGGCATATTAACAATTGAAGCATTTGAGCTAATCAAACGGTCTTTTACTTGTTACGTGATGTAAAGATTCCACATGAGCCGCAGGTATTTACTGGGAATAACAGCACAGGTACACAGCCCTCTTCGGGGCAGACGCTCACGATATGAGTTCACATATGTGAGGTATCCTGCGCCGTGTATTAATAAACCGCACCTGATATTAGGGGAAAGATGAACAAATCTAATGCTCCACTCAAGCTCATCGACTGCGATTTTCAGAAACTTGCGAGTGAAATGAGCTGATTAATAATGCAAGTCCGGCATAGGTTGGGGAATGTTTTCATGAATCCTCAAGGTGTCATATGCTGAAGAAGTGAAAGCAGATTCATTATGGAAGCACCTGTTGCATGCTACAAGGCAGGAGCGCGCAGATGGCAAGTGGCAACGTTGCACTTACGTAATAGGGTCTAGGCAGGACTGCGAAATCGGCTTAGCCCCCACTCCCCACTTATGAGGATGATGAGCGTCCTTCCCCGTGATCGACGCCTGAAGTAACCTTCCCGTTTTAAACACCGCACATCGTGTGCATGATAAAATCGCTGCATCGGATAGCGGAATGTATGTACAAAGGGTGAGCTATTTGACTTGAAAGCCTCCCCGAGACAGTATCAGTAATTTCAAATGACTTGTTTACCTCTCAGACCAAAACTTCGTGAACCTATGAAACATGGGCCTCCACACTGCGTCTGGTTCCTGGATCTCACGCTCCTGAGGGAGTTCCTTGCCACTGACGTCTTTGGCCTGCTCTCTGGGGACCTTGGGCCGGAAACTTTGTGAAGCACTTTGTGACAGTGCTCTTTGTTGAAGGCACTATATACTGCAAATAAAGCTGAATTGAACTGAAAATAAAGGGAAGCCATTTCTGGGGATATGGGGGACGCTCGGCAAAGATCCGTAGATGATGGCATGGACAGATCACATACACCAAAGTAAAAGGGAAGACGTCAGTCTGTCGAGTGGTGTGTTTTATGTAATCACACGGGCCATAAAAATGCGACGCCGCCACGGTTTAACAGAAAATAATACCACGAATTCTTAAAAGCACTGATTAAATACACAATTTCTGACATTTACATAGGCCTATAGGTCAGTGCATCCAAGCGGACATTCTTCTTGAAATTTATACACGGCAAAATTGGAGGATTGTTGCATAGTCATTAGTCGCTCCTAACAACGTATCAGCTTTTGTTAGTGTATGGCCAAATAAAATACAAAATATAATTTTAGCAAACGCAGCGTACGACGATATTCTACCGTGAAGGTATTGCAATGTGCAATACGAAGTGAGTGAGCGTGTTGAAATTCAATACGAACTCAACACCCTAAAGCATTTCAAGTCGTTTTTATTCGTTGATGTCGCTGTCTCACACACCTGCACTAAAACGTCTCTGGGTTTATGTGTCTATGTGCTGTGCTAACAGTTTGTACTAGCGGCGTTTTATTAAATAGCGAATTACATGGCTGAAACAACTTCGGCAGAACAACAAGATTTGCGGGTAGTTTTACAGGACTTACGAATAAGAAAGCTTTTAAATGAAGAGTAAAAACCCATGTCCCCACCTAGTGGTAAAAATTATCGCCTGCTTTCAAAGGAGCCTAAAACTTCGGCCATTTCGCATTTTCTCCAGGCCAAATTGTTTGTAGTTTCACTAAATTAATAGATTCTTACGCTTACTGTTGATGAGGGTGTTTAATTGTGCATTCACTACAAGTTTAGAACTGGTTTTACACTTAATGTTTGAGCATGGTCTATCTGGCATTTGCTTCAGACAGCTTCACACAGCAGAGAGAATGTGGCTAGCTCAGAGGCTTCCCCTTCATACTCTATTTAAATTAAATAGCTTTGATTCTTTGATTTGTGTACAAATGCCTGAGATTGCTGTTGTCCAACAAAAACCTGTCCTACCGGTATTGGCATGTAATTAAACCACCAAGAGCACCAAAATACTGACAAACCAAATGGGAAGTGCGTGGCACTTTGTATTTTATGCGAAACTAACTGGGAAGTAAGGACAAACCTCGCTGCCCCTGAATACAGTTCAGTCCAAACAGTGGATTTACATACAACCTATATGACTGACCTTTTGAACAAATGATCAATAAAGCACTGGGCTGCCAAATTGCTTTTCATGACAAAAAGTAAACCATGTCACTAACGAGTTAAACTGAGGTTGGTGTACCATTGCAGTGAGTGAAGGCTAATATTAAAAACAGAAGTCTCATGAGGATAAGATCAATACCACCACATTTGGGTTGCAGTATAGTTTTCAAAAACTTAATAAGCCAAATAAAGCAGTAATAACACCAATATTATGTTACAGGATTTCATTACAAAATCCTGCCCATCCGGGAAATTCAGCTGTTTGTGGTGGAGAGAAGACCTTGAGGATGTGTGGTCAGTGAGACGTAACTCAGCATCCAGCTTTGGCTTCAGCGACAGTTTTCTGCCCATCCAAGTGCGAGCTGTGGGCTCCATAAACATCAGTTTCAGGTTGTTCTCTTTTCCAGTGGGGCTTGTGCCCACAGATTACAGGATGGCCTTAGAAGTGAGATAGCCATTCCTCAATGCAAATGAGCAGCAGAGTCTTCCCATAGTTAAGGACCCAGACTTGTGTCTAAGAGGCCGCCTGCTCCATGTCTCAAAAGGACCCTCTCATGATGTGCGTTTAAGCGAGGCACCTGCTGGATTTCAGTGAAGCATTCTGATGTATAAAAGGGGTAAAAACCAAAATGGAGGACAGTTAACTGGTAGGTTTGAGACAAAGGCCATTAACGAGCACCCTACTTTCGATCTGTGAGATTTCAGCTTTACCAAACCACTTCCCTCCTGCATTTGGTCTCACAGTGGAGAGACCACACCCATTGTTTCAGTGCATCCTGAGGCAGAAGCACAGGATCTGGGGTTAAACGCAAATGCATCCCAGCAATGCCCAAACAGACGGTACAAGAAGGCATTCCGCAGCCCAGTGACTTTCTCCATGGGAGAGCAAGGAATAAACCCATCACAGACCATCCATATGTAAAATTACAGTGTTATTGAAAACACTTGCTGGAAACTAGGACAAGACAGTAAAATCCCATGTAAAAAATTTAACAGGCAAAATGATTCATTATGTCAAAGACATGCAACAAGAACACATGAATCATATGTCAGCAGCAGATTTCAAGTGTACCACGAGTTGACAAACGGGGTTAGATGTTAGAACGTCCTCACAGTGTAAGTTCAAGATTTAAATATGAATGCATACAGTGCTTGCTTTATCATTACATGTAGCATTTTGCAACAACTATAGTCTTAAAGTATCTTCACAAATGCAACATTATAGGTTCACAAAGAGTTCATGTTTTAATCATTTTTGATGTACAACATGAATTATTGACCAGTAAGTATTGAATTATGGTAGCCATTTATTCAGATCCAATGCAATGCTGTTTTATATTGTACATAATTAAATATATATGCATTTTTATTTAACATTTCCACCCTTTGTCATACTTCAATGCAAATTGGTAAGTTCATAATAAAGTGATCATGAAGGTGATATGTATGCTTCATAAATGTTGTCTGACAGTACATATAATTTAAAGCAAACAGGAAGATTACACTGCATCTTCATAGCAACGAAACTCCATCCGATCTTCTGTCCAATATATGGTACTCGCAATATTTTTAAAATATTTAAACATCCATCACACAAATGTTTGTCGTAACTGCTGTTGTCCGTGTGTGAAAGGCACTGTGCGTTAAAACAGCAAAACAACAACATCACAGGGAAATCACAACCAAAACACCACTTAAAATGAGAATTCGACATGAGAAAGTGAGAAGAAATTCAAGTATATAACTTTACAGTACAATCTACTAGGATTTATTTTTGTTTTTGCTGTTGTTTTGATAATTCAGCAACTCAGAGAAAAGTGAGCACCATATCTGACGTCAGATTCTGACTGCTGAGCCTTTCCTTCTCGTTTTCCACGGATTTTTTCATTCTTCGCCGTTCCAATGGCGGCGCGGCCTGTAGAACCCCAGGTTCTCGCAGTACATGTGCAAAACTGCACCCGCAGGCTCCTGTTCCCATCAGTCACACCCTCAGGAAGACCTCCATTAGGGACGCAACAGAATGCATGCGGTAGAAGAGGTTCAAGGGCATGGCGACATTCAGCATAGTGATCCATGTCATCGTGCCAAAGGTCTCCTGCTCCAGTCTGTTATCGTACTGCGGTCGGCAGCCGAAGGCTGGCAGTATCCATAGCTGTGGAGACCGTGGGGAGAGCCAGATTCATGCATTTAGCATTAATGCAGATTCAGACACCATGCTAGTCATGCACAAACATCGTGAGGCAGGCAGGACAGTTGAAACATTAATGTACTGCCCAAAAAGAAAATTAGCATGAAAATATGATCGATTTTATATAAATCACTTTTGGATAATTTCATGTGCAGAAGGAAAGGTGTTTGTAGAATGAAATATGTAATCTGAACCTTTACAGTACAGGCAACACTAAGGACTACCTTGCTACCTATAACCTTATTTCTGCTGTTTCATTTTGATGGAGTAGTAATTTGGAAAAGAGCTAACAAAGACTGTCACTAAATTTAAAGAAAAGGTATTTTGCCAGCATACTGTATAACTGACACAGCTACAAGGCATTATGCCGGTAAAGCAAAAACTTACCGAGATGTTGCACAAGAGCAGAAAGACGGCGATATTCCTCAGAATCTGCTGTCTTCGAATTATTGTCTTGGTCTGACGATAGTTCCGGTTCTGAGGGGAAGCCTGTGCCAGTGGGTGGGGTACCTCTGGATGTTTCTGAGTGCTACTGAACATTTGCCCGTTTTCCTCCTGCACAGCTTCCTGCGTTACACTCCCAGGCTCTTGGCCCTCATAGGCCCGGTTGACTATTCCGTTATAGGGTGTGTCCAGGGCAGTGGATACAGTGAAAATCTCTGGGGTTGGCTGGGATTCTGCCTCGCTGCTTTCGTCAATGTCCACCTCGCGGTAGAGCGACTCGATAATAAAGAGGTTCTGCACGTACTTCTCCAGAACCAGCAGGAGCGAGTACACAAAGTTAGTCCAGCGGTAGCTTTGGTAAGTTGGCGCAGCCAACACGGCCACCACGCTGCACCAGGACATGAACCAGGCCCCCAACGATGAGCCATAGAGCAAACCCGTGTCCAACTGTCGTGTGGTGAGCTTGAAGGTCTCGAGTGGCCGGCGGTCCGCGCGGTAGACCAGGAGACCCACCGCTCCTGCCACACACATGGACACTAGCATGACAACACCGTAGATGTAAAACATGGAGATGCCTTTCTCCCGCACCTCTGTGGTTCCCTTCATCTTCTTGATATAAAGCACCAGGACACTGATAGTGCCAGCCAGTGCAAGCAGGCCCAGGATGGGTCCCACAATGACCCCTGACAGCTTGCTGGTGGTCCGTTCCCTGTACTCGTGGTAGTGAAGAGTGCGGCCGATGTTTTTCCACATGATAAACAATGTGGCTGACACCAATATGTGGTACTCAATGTTGAAGGGGAACAGGTAGTAGACGCTCTTATTGTATACATAACAGATGCTGTTAGTGCAGTAACAAGTAGGTGCGTGCGACGCTGAGGAGAAAAGAAGAAGAATATTTTATTAGTCAACTATTTCATCTACACCAATTATATATACATATTTCAAAGATGCATTTCCATGCACAAATATTACCATTCCTTTAATATGAATTTAATGTGAAGGATTTGTAAATATTAATTGTGCTGCACTCTTTTATTTTCATTGATTTCATTCATTTATTCATTTTATTTCTTTCATGGAAAATAGTACACTTCTGTTACAAATTTGGACATTGCGTCAAAGTAACGCATTCTCAGTTATAGATAACTGCAGGAAAAGAGAACATACGGGCATATATACACACAGCTGCATCGACAAGTAACATGCTAACATGCTAGCAAACAGAAGACTGTATGACCTCCGCAAGACTCCCAGAGATCCTGCAGTTTAAACATGTTCATGACAAGAAATCTGACATCAGTTGATCAGCCTCAAGGACATATGACATGGGACATTTGGGAGAGGGGGGAGGGCGTGGGGATTGATCAGTTGTGATCAGCTCGGCATTTCAGAGAAATGGAGACTCTTCATCCTGACTTAAATACTGATGAAGGTGCTGAGGCAAGCTGGCCATACTCAGACAAGGGTCAAGATGAACATTCAAGATCTCTACCACTGGAGACTGTGGCTGCAGCAGTGCTGGTGAGCAAGGGACCAAAAGCAAAACCATGCTGGGTCATATCCCAATCAGAAGTAAGGTACAACTGTCCGCTCTGTAGCTAAGACATATGTTAAACTAACTATAGGGCTAGAGGTGGTTCCTCTAAAGCAAAGATAGCATTCCACTCCTGGGGCTCTAGTGGCCTGTAAACTGCAGCCTGACAGAAGTCCAACTGACAGGAAGAAAGTCCCCTTTCTCTAACACAAAGGTACATTTAACCTTCAGTTACCTTTTGTACGTTCATCCCTGACCACAGTTCAGTTGCAAAAGTGCTTACTTACACATGAAAGGCACTACAATGAGGCCCTTTTCACAATAGTGTTGTGTTTCTTTCAAAAGTCATACCAGTTTACCAGCCCACATACCCTGGTGAAATGATAACATGCACTTCATCTTCTGCAATAATGCAATAGAGTTCTGTCGAAGCTGCCTCAGAGTCTAAGGAAAGCCCCCAGCCTCACTACGGTTCTGCCCCTTTGTGGTGCAGCACCGGGCCCTTTTGAGTCTTTCTGGTAGAACACAGTGACTCAATTTGCAGACTCGAGAAAATGTTGCCTGAGAGCCCAGCCCAACAAAGCAGCACAAAATAGGTCCCCAAACATCACAGCCTTGAAAAGAGGCATCACATACATTTTTTTGTCAGTCTCTGCCCCTTGGAGCCCCTGTCATATTCTACTCAAGGTAAGAACTAACCTACCCCCTGTCCTTCATATGCCTCACTTAATTTCCATCACAGATGAGCTCTCCTCACCCACTCCTCTGTTTAATTAACAGGATAAAAGAAACAGCCAGTCAGCCGGCCGGCCAAGCGGGCCAGAACCACTGCCGGATATGAGGGGGTAAGGGGACCTGCATGGCAGGTTGTATCAGTTACATCAGTCATGGCCCCCCGGGACCTCCAACACAGGTCTGCTCTGATTGAGCCGCTGGAGGTTGAGGCAGAGGGCCGACGACCGTGCCGGGTGAAACCTAAGAGGGGTCTCTCTCACTAACAACCACCGCACCCCCTTCGGCTGACATTCACACACATATACCCAAACATACTTCCACACAGCACACGCATTTCAAAACAGACTGCTTCCTATTCCATGGAGCTGTAAGCGTACGTTCACACAAACACAGACGGCGATTCCCACAAAATATACGACCTCTAGATTCAACTCAAAGAAGGCTAGAGCCTTACCTACAGTGTAGTTTAAGTAACCCAGTGCTGCGTCTAGGTAGTGCTTAGACTCTGACATAATTCCGTTGCACCAAAGCAGAAGGTTGGTGAACACAGCATGCATCACCCCAAACCTATAGAACATCAGTCCACAACAGCAGAGGGTTAGCCCAACATAAAAGCACAAGAAAATACATCTGTCAGCCTTGTAAGGATCATTGATTATCGGCAGCGCTGGATTCATAAATGATTTATAGTCTAAAAAGAGCCGTTAAACATGAATTAAGAACAATCTGTACATGACGTAAATAAAACATTTACATTAAACGTTGTCATTCTTGGTGTTGTATCCCGCACTTCGGGCAGAAACCTGGAAAGCCAGGGCAATTGTGTTTTCTCTTAAAGAAGATCACCACGTATTTCAGAAAATCTCGTACCTTTCGAAAGTCTCAAAAGTCTTGACGATGTCTTGGATGTGAAACCAAAGGAAATAGACCTAAAACACGATAAACTTCAAAACATGAAACAGAAAGGTGCAAAACACATTTCTAAATTTGGAGTGGAATCTTGGCTCTGAACACGACTCATTTTTTTTCTAATTCAATCGGGATTGCGTGGCTCGCCAGTTACCAGCATCATGCGATAAGGACGATATTGCAAGTGATGATACACTTCAGGACGAAGTGTGCGTGAATTGACAAGTGACGTTAAGTTTAGCCTGTGCTGCATATCAAAGCTGACAAACGTGTGGATTATTCATCTTGCCCACTAAACAAGGTGCAGGTTATTCTCCACGCAGACCGCCCTGTACAAGTGAGAAGACAGAGCCTGACTGCCACCCTTGGCTGACACCGAGGATGGGGAGCGTAGGCTTACCTGTGAGATGGTGTGAAACAGATGAACGACAGGGTAAACTGCCTGAGCAACTGGGGTGCATTCTTTAACGCCCGCGTAGTTACCGATGCGGAAAATGTCCAAGATTATGGAAAGCAGCGCTAGAACGGTTAAGCCGGCTGGGAAAATAAAATAAAAATAAAAATCAGACTATTTTAACCCGTTTACACCGATAATGAACATTTCTGCAAACGCCACTTGCTTTAATTTTGACTGTGGATAGGGCAGCAGGACTACACAGAAACACTTGCAAGCTATTCTAGATTTAACGGACCGTCAATTTAATCATTCAGCAAACATTAAAATAAATGTTATTTCTGTGCTGCCACAGTAAGTTAATCATACCCCGGTAGCTGACTAAATGCTTAGGAAAACATAACGCATGAACGTCCTTGGGCAGGTATATGTCTATACATGATTGCAATAATAAGCATTTCTGCATAATTTGTTTAGGAAATGCGCTTATGCAAAGCAAATTTATATTGGCTCATTCGATAATGCGGACAAAACGTAAGGGTGAATTTCTCAAACTTCTGCACAAAGCTTTAAAAACCCAATTGTTGTTTTAAACACGTGTATGCTTGTGTAAATAGGAGAACATCTGAAGGTGACGTGTCTAGAACAGGCAGAGTGGAACGTTCTTCTCAGTGTTCCCCACACCTGGAGCTTCAAAGCCCCAGCACCTGTTGCTGATGTCCCGCCAGCGGCTCAATTTATCAGATTATGCGGTGTGATTCAGATCTCTTTTCTTGTACCTCTTAGCCAACTGGCCGCAGCGTGCTCATCCTTCTCGGGCCGTGAGTTTCTCCGTCTGTCCCTTTTGATCGCATACCACAGCATCCAAAGCAGCTGTATGATCATAAGGGTGGACATGAAGAAGAGGATGTGATCTTCAGTAATAGAGGTGCCGTGATGTGAAAGGGCTAACATCAACGACAGTCCAACTAACAGCAAATTGATCCCGTACTGGCTGCTGAGGATCTCCGAGTTTTTCTGAGGGTAGTCCTTTATCAAACATTTTTTTAACTTGACCAACATTTTCTTTTCTTTCGCCGGAGGGTTAGGCGAAGAGGAGCCCGGACGGTATTTGCCGAGGCAGGTAATATCCAGACCGTTGTGTTCTACCATGACGCCGGATTTAAAAATCGTCCTTAAAATAAAAAAATGTAAAAAAAAAAAAAAAAAATGTAAAACTATTTTAAGTGCATTTGTTAAAATCTCAACACAACATAATTGAGACGCATGAAAAGAAACACCGTACCACCTTCATACAGGATGAGTCCCGGGGCAGTTTCAAAGTTTGATGTATTTGTAGGTTTATTTCCCGGTCCGAACTCAATAAAAAAAAAAGTTCCAGACAGATGTTGATACAAATGTCCTGTTGTTTTCGTTTAACAATGAACTAAATTTAGTTCATACGCCTTCCTTTATATCTCCTTGCTGAGTCACGGAGATTAGGCTGAATAGATAGAATTTCAGTTGTCCTCTGTCCCAGTTCGCATCAGTAGACCCACCATAGGTTTCTCTGAAATCGATGGATAAAGCCAGCTCTTACCTTAATCTTCAAAAAATCATTTTGATCAAAAAGTAACTTTAGGCCAAGTTGCTTTACTGGGCTTCGTTCCCCGCATCCAAGATGCGCTCTGACTTAAAAAGCATGCTAGCCTGCACCTCGCCAATACACCTGATGTTGTACATTAGTGAATGGCAGGATATATTATCACCGCCTCATTTGCAAATGACGTTCAGCCCCTCCCGTGTGCATCTAAGAAAAGAAAAAAAAAAAAAAAAACAGACGATTGATCCTGTTCTTGTAACTTTATTTACCTTAATAAACAGACTCATTAATACTGACAATAGATCGCTCTCCAAAATTAAACACGCTGTTAAATAGCCCGCTAATTTTGAAATAATCCGCAACCAAAGACTGTGGATTATTTAAAAATAAACCGAAAGGAAACCAAATAGGGGGAAGAAGAGGAAGACAATCGTTCTTTATATGCATTTTTATACACCTCACCTTCAATGGCTGTGGTGCCGACTCATATGGGCGATGGAAAATACTTTAAGTGCCTAAAAGCCGCAAATTAGCGACCAACAGCAAGTTGTCCAACAAGGTTTGGCATTTTAATCAAAAGGAGCCTAAATGTGCAGGTTTGCGGATATGGAAGGTGGGCTTGGTCGCGACACGAAACAAGAAACACTATACACTTTAACTCTTTCCTTTTTTAAATTAATAATTTTCATTCGTGACCAGCCGCAGTATGAAAGTGGGGGAAATTACAGACTGCCATGTAATTTAGTGAAACTGATGCCAGTACACATTTTCAATAGAATCCATTATCTTTTAGCTCCAAGACGGTCCTCCGAGAAAATCTGCACAAATGCCCTAGAACCTAAATTCAGCCGCAGCCGAAACCATCTATACGTGATAACAAGCTTTTTTTCTTTAATTCGCCACTAATGAGGTTATAGGAATTACAGTAAAAAAATCACAATGCTTCTCAGAAAAGGAATTACTTGACTGTCTAAACACAAAACGTTTTATTCTGTCTTTCGTAACCTCAAAAAACCCCTGACCTGTGGGAGAGGTGGATCCATTTCCTGATTTCTCAGGCCATTCCCTCTCAGTAATCCCAGGTAAACTCGGCACAGGGGAACCCGACTTCACCATTTGTCCCGGATAATTGCCTCTTTCCGATGCGACATAAATCTATTTGATTTAATAATTACTGTACTTCCACCACATCAGTATTGCTTGATTGGTCGTATCAGAGAGTTAACTCGTATGCAGGATGCTAACCAGTTCGTTTTCTTGCGTTTTATCTCTTAAAAACTGATTGATTTTTACCCCAACTCGAAGATAGGCACTGGCAGCGCAAACGCCGTCTTTTGCGGAGGAAACAGGACTGCACTCACAGGCTTTTGTGCATTACTTTGTTTTCAGTAAGCCATTGATATTTGTACACAACGTAACGTGTTCTAAGAATATTTGAGCGATATAAAAATATACAAATAAATTAGTATTTTTACACAGCATTCAAGCGTTGGCTATGGGAAATTCAAAAGGATAATAAATCATTACGAAAATAATTGCTAAATTATGAACCAATAACGATTAAATCAAAATATCCTAAAATGCAGAAGCCTAAGAAATTGGCTCTTCACTAAATAGTTATAAAACACTTATGTCGGGGTATAATATACATAAATCTATCAGTAGGCAAATTGATTATATATATAAGTTTAGTGCGTCGTATCTAATCTATACATTACAAATTTGATGCCAAGTTTCTACTCATTACTTCTCACACTGCACAAATGTAACTGGCATATTTAGCGAATGGGGGGGTGTCAACAAAATCATGTAAGGTGCGACTTCCTGCTTCCCTGTAAGCCATTCATCAAGATGACAGTGGAATACCTGAAAATGCTTGTGCCAAAAACACACACGGGTGGAGACATAATGAGGATTTCAAATATATTTTATGTTTTTGATGCAGTTGTTGTGGTGACCTTCCATCATATTACATCTAGCACTATGATGAATCCACATTATATGCATCTTAATTAGAATGCACTTGGTTAATTCCTAACAGGATGACTGCTCAAAAGGTTGGCCCATGATTGTTTCCATTCTGATCTGGTATAGAAATCATGGAGCTTTTCCAAAACTATGATGCATCTCAAAAACAGACACGGCTTACACAATATTAGATAATCCTATTCATTAACAGTAGACACACCCAATCCCGAGGCACGTATAAAAACTTACACTTGTGGACGTGTTATGTTGCGCATTATTGCATTAATGTTAGGGCAGTCACATCATAGTAGAAATGGTAATAACTCCCATAAACGAATGGTTCCCTTAAAGTTGGGATTCAGTTTTTACTCAAATGTCTTAAACACAAGGACAAGATACTAAAAACATCAGAAGAGTTACCAAACACAGCAGTTGTAAAAATGGAGTCTAAAGGCCACTAGCTGCTCAACAGACATTCACAGCTTTTCTGAAACAGACAAATGTCTTGAAAATCTAGAAGGTCAGGCCTTTTGTATTACTGAGATACAAAACGTAAGTGAGACAGGTTACAAAATAAGATTATATACGTTTTATACAAATATAATCAAGGTGAACGCTTTAGTATTTCAATATACAAATATTTGTTCAAGTTAAACTTCAATTAAATCGCGTTGAGATCTTGGTGCTTCCTGAGGAGAAAGCTGTAATACAGAAAGACAAGGAGATAAGTTTAAATGAACAAAAACTGGGTTTCCTATAAGCTACATGGAAAATCTATTCAACTCACCTTGGTGCTGCATTTCCACGGCCCTGGTCCTTACCATGCACTACAAATACCACCTTTCCATCCAAGATTAATTACATTGTTACAAAATACTGATTTATATACAGCCAGTATCATGGGTGTAAAAATCTACAGGTGCTTCTCGATCAGTGATACTAAACCAGTCTTGGGTGAAAAACACAATACTCTAAGTTTGCTACAATAAGCCACTTCATTAACCTGTTTCACTGGGATTTTTTAAAACTAAGATTTAGAATACGCAATTATTAACTAACAAGCTGCAGCTCCATCAGGAGTACTATGACTGTAAGGAAAATGTCAAATGAGTTGTATTCAAATGATTCTAAACAATATTAAAAATGCCCATTCAATCAAATCAGCATCAGGTAATCATTAGGGTAATTATTTAATGGGAATTTAAATATCAATTAATCTACTTAATATTATCTGTACTATAATTATATTAATAGCCAGAAACAAAATTTAACATTTTAACAGCACAAAGATAGCAGCTTTTGACATTTACATAAGTATAAAACATAGCGCAGAGAGCAAGGATCGAGACACTAACCTAAACTGTTGCAGAATCCTTAATTTTGTACTCTAGCTAGATTACTTATTTATCTTCAGCTGGTTAAAAGGGTTGGCTGTCATATGTGAGCAGCTTTACCTGTACTAGACAAAAAGCATCTTCGGAACAACTAACACAAATGCCAGAACAGATCAATGCACTTAGTTTATATTCAAACTGCAGCAGGTTGTCGAATAGGTTAACTATGGTACCACAGATGGATCATATCCCGACTGCAGCCAGACCATCAGCAAGGAGGCCCATCCTTACCTTCATTCCTCAGCCCAGCAGGGAGATGAGCATCACAATTCCCATAAACTGGGTGAACAGGATCATGGGAGTAAAGATCGACCACACTGGCCAAAGTGCTATATTAAAGCTAGGGGGGAGAGGGAACGTATTATTAATTCAGAAAAAAAAGAATCATATTAAATCACACAGGCCCACTTCCTCAGTGATTTATGGTTCAATTTCAAAATCAAACAAAATCATTTGCTTAATTGGAATTTACAATTACTGCTCTGTTCAGAAACTAAACTGATAAATTGCCAAAGGCGATTACCAGACTTAGATCTGAAGCAGACTTAACTCTCACACCATCACGTAATGTGCCCAAAAACAACCAAAGCCACCCAGACACCTCAAGATGCCCAGTGATGCACCCCCGCTCACCTGCACGACGCCGCAATGAAGGCGGCGGTGGTCATGGGGG
Source organism: Gymnarchus niloticus (assembly GCA_009936485.2). Classification (NCBI taxonomy): domain Eukaryota; kingdom Metazoa; phylum Chordata; class Actinopteri; order Osteoglossiformes; family Gymnarchidae; genus Gymnarchus; species Gymnarchus niloticus. The sequence continues at coordinate 13,955,646 of JAACJT020000013.1, read as the reverse complement.
CGATAGCAGGGTACTCAACGTCATAGTGTCGGATGCCCCGGAACCACTCCAGGTAAACTATGCTGAAGAGTGCCATGGCTAGGCTGACCCCCAGCAGGGCCACACCCACGTTGAACCACCAGCTGGAGGGGGCACAGACATAGGCGGGAGGATGGACAAAGCCTCCGCAAGGTAGGGCGGCGGTGCTGCCGCCACCGTCAGGTGTCACAATACCATGAATATCCCCTTTCAGAAAATGAAACATTAATGACAACACCGACAGCAATAACCATGACAGTTTTAGCTTCTGCCAACTGATGCCGTCCGTGAGGTTTACCCACGTTGCCACCAATGTGAGGCCCACGCCACTGCCAGGGCTTGGTGGGGAAGGTCAAAAGAAAGATAATTCACCTTTTCAATAAAGCTGAAATGGCAAAGTATCTAGGTTGGGTCACCACCTTTGGTCTTTCAATGACCCCTGCAAGATCCTCGACAACCACCGTGAGGCATGCTTCTCCCCTGCCTGCTGCAAGCTCTATTGTTTATTATTGTTAATTTATTGTTTTAATTTTCCTTGTTTACTTTTATCTCTGTAAAGCACATTGAATGACCTCTGTGTATGATAATGTGCCATATCAATAAACTTGCCTTGCCTTTACGACAGGCTAGAGCAGAGCAGCAGTCAGGGGGAACGTTTCAGAAGGATGGAGAAACAAGCTCTACACAAGGCTAGAGCAGAGCAGCAGGCAGCTTGTGAGATGTCTTTGATAGCACCGTTTTCCTCAAGACAGAATATGATAGGTCACACTATGCTTTTCATAAAAGACATACCACCTCGAGTGTCTTTTGTAAATGTTTCAACATGGTCGCTCAGCACAGTACAGTTCACTAATATTTCAGTATTCTCACAGGGTCTCGACGCAAAAATAACGACTGCCCCAGAAAGGGGCAAAACAAATGTGTGATAGTCCCAACATGAAGGTCAGTGCTGGGAGAAATGATGGAAAAAGCAGTTTGATCTGACCTTCTTAGTCATCCAGCTTGTCTGAACGACACAGGCCGGCGAGACTGGCCTACCCTCGAAAACATAAGATGATCCCAGAAAGGCTGGGTGTCGTGAAGACAGAATTCCCAAAATTGTTAACTGCATGGCAGTGTCAGCCAAGAAATGCTTGACTTGAAGGGACAGCATGAAGAACGGTGGCTTTTATCTGCACTGAACACAAACTCGCAAAATGTTTGCGCGGCTAAATAGTCCTTCAGGGCAGAAAGACGACACTGAAAAGAGACTGGGCATCTAGGTGAGATGAGTAAAAGCACTGTGTTGCATTACTGTAACACACCTGGGACTGAAGATGTGCTTCATAGGATGACCTCACAATTCAAGCCCAATGAGGACAAATCAGCACAATTATTATAACACATCTAAGAAGATGGGGGATGGGATGCCGCTGGAGAGGCTCCAACTTGAAACAAATCAAATCATCTAGAGCAACATTTACTCTCTCGCTGTGCATTGAATCCTGAACAGAGATTGTGTATTGGGATACTGGCATTTGAATGAAAAAAGAAAAATAAATCAAGCATTGCTTCAAGTTTCAGCTCCTTTCGCAAGGCAAACCTCGAAGTCTCATCTCAAACCCAAACCTTTTTTTCTGTCGGCTGCTTTCTTGGGTTCCTGTTCTGCAGTGATTAGGATGGACAGTGGGTTAAGGAGCACAAGGGAGAAAATCTCCTGGAAATGTGCACTGCACCTCATCATGACAGGACCAAAGAGAGAGCCTGCTGAACCTAATGTGGCCATCGCCACTCCTCCTCGAGCCGTCAAGACGAGCGTATGTCTGCCGTGACGAATTCATTTTACCTTTTAATGCTCTCGTCATTCATCAGGACAGAAAAAAAATCTGTGTAGTAAGTCAGCCCGATGGATGCCACAATCCAGAACACGGAGTGGCGGTTAAAGCGCGGGAGAGGATTTGCCTCTTTGTCCTCGGGACCTGAAAGACAAAGAAAGCATGAGAAACACTTCCTCTTAAATATGGCTGTGTCTCATGGGTAATATTCAGAAAACACACGCCGAAGGGTGAAACGGGAAGCAATTCATACAAACTTCATTCCTGCCCCTTGGGAGAAAGTACGTGACAAGATATTAAAGAAATGCATGAAATGGTATGTGGAACGCTAGCAGGCACCAGATGTGCCTAACTGCCATGTGCGGATGTGGAGACAACAGCGGAAATCTTCTGAGACAAGCCAGGGCTCGCTATGCTCAGGGGCACGAAAGAGAGCCTGTCCAAAAACACCATAAAAGAAACACTGATTGCAGATATTAGAACAGAATATGAGACGATGCCCAGGCTCCATTTTTCACCTTAAGTGGTCACAAAGGATGGACTGCAGGTGCCTCTGCTGAAATAGATCGGACCAAAAGCACTATTAAATTACCTCCTAGAAAGCTGTTTATCTCTAATTTACTGGCCGATAAAACGTTTTAAAAGCTGACAGCAGGATACTGTAGCAGATAGGGAGCTCCCGTGGTTGTGTATCGTCGTGGGATGTGGATGTTTCGAGGAACGGAGGCAGTGGACATATCGACTTTTCCCCCAAAAGTAAGACAGATCACCTTTAATCCACCATGCGGTTCACTGCAAATGGGCAATGCTTGGTGACAGTATTGTGTTCCAGGCCTGTGAACCCTGAAACCCGTTCCATGAATCGGTTACAAAACAGAGTATTTTCCAAAACTGCCGCTGGCAGAGTGATTAAGAAAGAAGAAAAAAAAAAAAAAGCTCATTTGCGTAGCTTTATTATGTTGTTGTTGACACAAATGAAATGAGATCATGACACCACAGAGACTGGAACAATCAGTGGCCAGTGGCATTACGCCCATTACTCCCATTGCAGAACAACTGAGCACTATACCCATCAACAGAGGCACATTTTATACTCTTACACTCACTCGCGCCAGCTTAACACTTCAATGTATAAGGACCCATTTCAAATGTGGGTAACAGTTTGATTTATGACAGCATGCAGTGAATATTTTGTTAGAACTTGAGTTTCCACTAGTTGCTTAGATGTATATCCGTGAAACTCAGGATGGACAAGGACATCTATAACAAAATCCACTCAAGGTCGGATGCCTTTCGGTCAGGTGACAACGAATGGTATGGACTCAAGATACCAGGTAAACAAAGTTGTCAGACAAGCAAAACGGGAATATAAAAACAGAGAAACAACTTTAAGCCACCAGCTCAAGGAACATTAGGCAGGCCTTACAGGCTATCACAGACTTCAAAAGGCATCACTGACTGTGTCTTCATTGGCAGAAGAACTGAAAATCTTCTATTCCCACTTTGAGGCCAAAAGCACAAATCCTGCCATCAAGGACCCAAGGAAACCTGAAGGCTCGACACTGCAGCTCTCTTCCCTTGAGGCATCCAGGGCCCCAAGGAACGTGAAAGTCCACAAAGCAGCTGGTCCAGATGATATTTATTCTTGTGTCCCAAGAACCTGTGCCAGACAACTGTCCCATGTCTACACAGACGGTTTAAATCTCTCTCTGTTCTACTCAGTTGTACCCAAGGGCTTAAAAAAAAAAAAAAACATACTAGTGCCACTACATAAAAAGACCAAGGTAGTGTGCTTAAGTGACTACTGATATGGGGCCCTCACTTTTGTGGCCATGAAGTGACTCAAGTCCCTTAGATAACATGAACAGCTTTCTACCTGCTTTCCTAGATCTTTCTCAGCATGCCTACCACACAAACAGGTCTTCTGATGATGCCACTTCCCTAGTTTGGCACACTTGCCTGGAGCACCTGAACAATCAGAACACTCATGTTAAGCTGCTATCCCTTGATTTCAGTTCAACATTTTACACAATCATCCTTGACAAGCTTATTTACAAACCCAGGAATCTAGAGCTCTTTGTGAAACTTGCTAGACTTCTTGACCAGCATACCCAAGGTGGTGAAAATTAACGATCATACCCCCAAGACTACAATTATCAGCAGCGGTACTCCTTACAGTTACAGATTCAGTTGCAAATTATTCTCACTGTTAACCAATGGTTGCACAGCTACCTACAACAGTAACCACACATTGAAATTTGCTGATGACACCACAGTCATCGGGCTGATCAGTAACCGAGTTTTCTTGCAGGTGTGTGGTGAAGCATCTTGTAAAATGGTGCCATGCTAACAACCTGGTCCTGACCATTCAGCAAGACAAACAAACTGTTGGTGAACTTCAGGAACATCAAAGGACATCACATACTAATTACTCTTGAGAGCATAACAGCAGAATCAGTTAATTACCAAATTCCTTGGGCTTCAGGTCAACTCTCTGACTGTCTCACAACACAGACTCACGCATCATAAAGAGGACCCGTACAACAACGCTTACACTTTTTACGATGTTTAAAAAAGTGTGGCTTCACTGTTTGGTATGGCAACACCACCAAGTGTGACAGGAAGGCTCTTCAGAGAGTCATTATAAGGATCAGTGGAGCTGCCTTGCCTTCAGGGGAGGAGTTTTACATGCTCCACTGTTGCTCCAAAGCAGTGTCCATCATCTGGGATTCCAGTCACCTCTGGACTCTTCATTCCAGAAACAGATTCCACTCCATCAGGATGAGGACCTCAAGGTTCCACAATACCTTCTACCCTACAGCTGTTTGCACACTTAACATGTACATGCCTTGCAGATACACTGATCTTCATCAGCACATTGCAACACCTTACTGCAGTCTCTTTACTTTCTATGCATTTTGTGCCCATTTATTCCTATGTCTATATTGTTTCCATGTTGTTTAACTAATTACCTATTAATTCTGATATGACGATGTATTTCCCAACACAGTGCATGCTATTCTTCCTCCTCCACAGCTGCACTACATTTGGCCACAACTGTTCAAGCAACACATAGAGAGGCAGATACATCACAGAGTTTATAAAGCATTATTTGGTTAAGGACCTTGTTGTAGGGCCCAACAGCGATATGATTGTCAGCTGTGGGATTTGAACTGATGACCTTCCAGTCACGGATAGACAGACCATAACCCTAACCCATAGAGCCATTTACCACCTGTATTGCTTGTACAGTATTATTGTGTACTGTTTGTTGTCGAGAGAAAACACACAAATAAGAACACCAACGTACCTATACCTCGTGCTTATACACGTGGCAAATAAAACTCTACTCTGACTGGTGGTGTGTGTTTCAGGATTCTCATAACTGGGAGTCATGGAGATATTAGAATTTCAGAGTTTATGACTGATACAAATTGGCAATTTTATGATTAGCTCTTACACGCCAGCACCACAACTTAAGTATTGTGCCTGACTAGTTCCTGGAACAATACTTGAGAATAGTCTCCACGCTGATGTCAGTCTAGGCAAAAGGTTGCTGTGAAAAGCACTTATCTGATGCAGTTTATGATTCTGTAAAGTAAAGAGGACCTCCCATGGTCCTCTGAACAGGGAGTGAACATGACTGCCAGAGAAACTGGAGACTGAGAAAGTCCAGTGCCAGCACACCTGGGTCCATTAGAAGTCAAGGCTGAGGAAACAGAATTCATTATTGCCCTAAGCCATCGTCTTCATGTCATGAAGTCGCATTTTATACTCTGCTGAGGGGGGGTGCCGTTGAGGATGACCTGTGACACCTGTTGTCAGCAGATGGTTTGAGAAGTCAGGGATGAAGAAACCCGTGTCCAGATTTCAACCCCGCAGAACACTTATCGGACCATGTGCAGAGCCACCTAGGATGGCCAAACTGGAATGAACAGGAGGAATTCAATATGAAGAAATACTGCCAGCTTCCTGGAAAATGGTCTTCAGTCCAGCTCAAATAATTTACGCTGCACTGGTTTCAAACAGAGGCCAATGAACTTAAATGGTATTGATTTTGTTCATTTTCAGTCCACTATCTGCAAGTTTGTGCCATATTAAATGAAAAAGGTACATTACAACTGGCTTCAGGTGACATATCAATCCATAAGTATGTCTTGCACACGGGTGGGCAACTGACTAATTAAATGACACCAGATGACGATGTAACATCACAAGATTGCAGTTTGACCACATAACATTTATTACGATGTACACAACTCCAGTCAGCGTAGACTGGTAATAAAGTAGCTAAATAGCCAAAAACGATATCCTTAAGGTAATTAATGCAGGCTGATTAGGACTGGCTTTAATTCTGAAATGCAAGCCAGTTGTGTTGTGAGATAAGAAACGCCACATTAGAATTGGTTAAAAAAAATAATTAAAAATTAACAAACGAGTTGCATACAGGTAAGAGCAATATAATTATTTTCGATAGCTTCATGCATGTAGTTTCCATTAACAAAAAATACATATATGAAATATGTTTTGTGTTTATGAGGGCTGACACGGAAAGCTTTCCGATCAACATACAATGGTGACAAACTTACTCTTTTCGCCGCTGTCATTTTCAGAAATCTCACGCAAAAGAATCTCTGCATCTTTTTTAAATCGGTTCCGTAAATTTTGCAACTCGCTATCAGCTATCATGTCCGCCATATTGCCGAGAGGCAGAATCGACTTCCGACTTCCGACTGAATTCCGGTTGGCCCGGTTGCCTTAAAGAGACAGCGCATTGAACATATGAACACTTCGAATCAATTGTCGGGGGAGCGTCGGCACACAGAGGACTGACCCAAGACCCGGCCACTTACAACAAGGGGCAGCAACCGTTGAAAGTGGTATATATGAGAATATGAGAATTATATACTGTAGACTTTATAAATCTTTTGTAGTATTAAACTTATACAAGATAGTCGTATTACTAAAGCGCTTCTATCAAGTCTTTAATATATTGTAGCGGCTGAGCTTGTTGATTTGGATTTAGACCCTCTGGCTTTTGTTTTTATATACTTGTATAATGTTTTATAATGTTTATATTGTACCTCTTGGTTGTTAATAAAAGCGTTTAAAGCAAATAAAAAAAAAACGAAGTGCTAGCCTTATTAGTCACTAACAAGCGTGTCTACAGTGGGCACAATTACTCATAGGATAACACAGGCAAAACACAGTACACGCTATTCACAACACTAATATTATAGCCTTACAATATATGTACCCTACAATTCTTGCACGGTGCCACAAAATACACTACTGTGCAAAAGCCTTAGGCAGTTCAAGAAAATGTTTTAAGGCTGTTTTTCCGGGCAGTAACTGTATATTTGCTCAAAAAATTAATAAAATGAAATTAAATAAAACACAATTTAACGTTAGAATATATCAAAATAAATGGTAATGTAAACAGAAGTAAAAATAATTTCTGTTCTCCAAAACAGTTGGCCTACTGATGGATATCTGTTTGGTTGGCTTGAACATCATAACTTTGGTTCTCATACCTCTCCTTGAAAGTACCCTAGCCATTTGTGTTTTTCTCATTTTCACCACCAGCTCACTTAACTAGTGAACTTAAGTAGCTAATTCACTTTATGAGGTATTGATTAGCCAAACAAGTATCCTCCTAATTGAGCTCCACAAGTTCACAGGTATGTTGAATGGTAACTGTGGTAATCCTGTGGTGACAGAAAGAGAAGTTGTGAAATATGTAAACTGAAACACTTTGACCGACATGAAGTGATAGTTTTACACCAGCACAAGCATGACTTAAACATAACCTTTGTTGTCTGCCTAAGACCTTTGCACAATATTGTATTATGCTACAGAAAGATATGCCCGGCATGTGTGTACAGTATTCAGCAAATATATGTATTTGTGTCAGTCAAACAACAAGGAATGATAGCATTCAGTTCATTTGGCCATGATCAAAAACACAGCAGTTGGTTTCTGCCAAATATAACATATATGAGTGTCAGACTACGAAAGCTGATGCGTACCGGGTTCACAGTGAGGATGAGTTGCGTATTGAGAGTATAGTCTGAGACAGCAACAGTGGAAAAAATGACTAAAAAAGGAGGGGGGGTGTGATCTTGACGCAGCCAAGGACAGACTCTGGCAAGAGTGGAACAAGACAATTTAAATACGTAATTCCTGTGAGGCATTTCTGGAGAAACCTGTCATGCCGTCTTTAAGTCTTTAAGTAGTGATACCACAGATCAAGTTCAGGTTTAACTTTATTCTACCTGTTACAATTTGTTACTGAAGCACATCCATGTGGCAACATTATGTTGTATCTATAATTTAATTAGGCTATAAATAAAGGTGGCATTAATATAAAAAAACAAATGTGCATACATAAATTAGTCATATTCAAAGGTTTCTTTTACTGTGTTTTACAATGTGCTGTTAAGGCTGATCCTTTGCTATTAAAAATAAGCTAAATCTTGCTATTGCTACTATTTCTTTGCTTTAAAGTCTTGATAGGGATATATTTATTGATTTTGCATACTGTTACCCACTGTGCATTTACCATCCATCTTCCAATCACTTTTTCTGTCCTTGAGCCAATACCAGGGAGCAGGGGTCGCAAGGAAGAGGTACACCCTGGATGGGACACTAGTGCATTACAGGGAACATACTTACACGCATGCAACATGCAATTTAGATATGCCAGTCATCCTAACTACATGTCATTGGATTGTAGCAGGAAACCCACACAACACATGGAAAACATGCAAACTCTATACAGAACAGAAGTAGGACTTGAACCCTCAACCCTGAAGTTGTCAGGCAACAGTGCTACCCCCCAAGCCTCAGTGCCACCCTGTTATCAATTGTAACAGTTAAAAAAAAAATTATGTATAGGCAACAATATTTAAATCCATCCATCTGTTTTCCAAACCTTATATCCTAGGCAGGGTCGCAGGGTGATACAAGACAAGGGACATGCAGTCACACCTGCACTCACACACTATGGGAAATTTAGAAATGCCAATCAGCCTACATTGCGTAAAGTGCGGATACAAGTGCAAGTACTAAAGTGTTTAAATAGTAAACACCAAGGAAATAATCGGCAACCTCTGCCCTGAACACAAGGGGAAACAAAAATGAACTCAAAAGAGAAAAAGGCAAGAACAGTGTGGCTGGGAATAGGGCATGAAGGGCTAGGACTAGGGAATGATCATGAACACAGCATGGGATGGACACAAAAAAACGCACAGCAAAGACGTGAGCAGACGTGTACTTAAATAACACAAGACGCAGGTGGAACACATAAGGACAATCAGGATAAGGGCAACTGGCAAACGAGGAAATGAGGAATCACAATGAGAGGACACGAAACCCCCATGAGAATTTTGGGGACCCCTAGCGCCAGAACCCTGGTGCAGACGTGACGATCTTCAACATTACTTATGTGAAAGGTTGTTTGGGAATAAAAGCACTTCTAAAAGTACAGACATTGCACATTTCTGAAGCAGAACAGGGGAATTTAAAAATTCAGCCCAAAATGCAGCCAGCCTCCATGTGACAGGTCCAGGATTTAGGTGTACTATGATTCCCTGTCAGCTTCCTGCAAACCTCAGAAAAGAAGCAGGATGTGGTAGTCAATGTCGGTGCTGTCACATCGTGGATTCAGTTTGGCTGTTTGCCATCCCCCCCTGCTAAGTTTACCTGTGAGTTAAGTCTTACAACTGAATGGGCATTTCTGGATGTATTGTAGCGACAGAAACAGCCATGGGTGGCACCATAGTCATGCTAGGAGGAAGAAGGCCTGAATTTCAGCAAATTCTCAAATCTTTACCAACTTCCCCCCCACACCCCCCAGCTTGCATAAATTACTTGTCGCCACCATCCACCATGGAGTGCATTAAACTTTTGAGCAAAGCCCTGGATCTCGGCTGACCTTAGAGGATCCTGGCAGCAGCCATCAGCACCCAGATTGAAAAAGGAGTCCAGTATGTAGCAAGGAAGTCTTTATTATGATGTTCAACAGATCCGGGTGCCAAGACACATTTGGTAAACATTGGTGTTACAACAAGCCTGTTTTGGACGTCGAGCATTTGGGGAAGGGGGGGGGGGGGGTAGTATTTCCCAAACCATGGGCCAAATTCTGATGTGCATACGACACAATAGATTTTAAAACTACAGAGAAGCGTTTGTTGCCAGCTACATTTCAAGAAGCTGACTTTAAGAGGATCAGGGTTTCAGGTGCAAAGCAACAGGACTTTTAGGAGCAAATGATACGGGGGGGAAAGGGGAGGGGGAGCTATGCACTTTTAATAGAACAAAGGATGACCAAATACAAAGAGATTGAATCTTGTGTAGCACTGTTTCACAAAAAGCAGATTATAGATTAAGCAGAGGTCCAATGCAGGTGATGCACCATCCCCTGCTGTCCCTTTGGCTTGGCTCTACCCTGAGTACCACATGCCATGATTTTTTTGAGCTGGTGAACTTTCAGTAAGGTTCACATGCACCCCCTATTAATTTCTTCTCTGAGCTATCAGCTGCCACTTAATTCAAATCATTTCATTTTTATATAGTGCCCTACCCAACATGATTGCACCAAAGCGCTTAACAAAGAGTTCACAACAACATTATAAGTTAATGGGAAACAAAGAACAGCATCAGAGACACATAACAGAGGTTAATGTTATGCATTATTAATGGTCAGCCATATTGACATTCAGTCCAGCGAACAACATCGAGTGATCTGGGGTTTGTAAATTAATTCTAGGACGGAAAAATATTAGGTTTCTTGTTGCATACTATTTATAGCTTTGAGGATGAGAATTTAATGTTTAATAACCAGAAGATAATGTTTCATCAACACACACAACCTGAGCCAGACTCTAATGAAAATATAACTTCACAGAGCCTCTGCTTCACTCAAATGATATCTCCAATCCATGACAATGTTGCTGGTTATGACAACGTTGCTAGGAGATGCTCTTCTGGTCAGGGTAACCAAGAGGTTTCATCATCTGGTACTGCTTGGGGATGCCTGACCAAGCATGGGAGCCAGTGACCGTTTACATGGTTCTTTTTATCAAAACTTTTAGAGGACCAAACGAAAACTGGCCCAATGAAATGAACAATTTCAGTCTGCTGCTGTTGTGTGGAAAAATGGAGGAAGCAGTTTGGAACTTAAACTAGAGTGATTCAAATAAATTCATTTTAAAAGTCATTTTTGCACGGCGCAAAATTGGAATCCGTCTTATTGGGTTTTTGTGCTGAGACAATACAGTCTACTCAGCTTGGAAGAGGCGCTTATCAGTAAACGTATAGTTTTACATACACTTTTCCTCTATGCTGCAGTGCCCTGCAACTCTAGCTCCTACTGACCAGCAGCTAGCAAGAATCTGTCAGCGCAGACCAGGGAGGAGGTAAGATTATCCCTCCTCACTCCTCTGAACTCCCGCCGACAGCGTGCGAGTGCCGGGCCGGTGTGGGGGTGCCTGCTTGCCTTGCTTCACCCTCACCTCAGCTGCCCCGTCGGCATCAGGAGGAACTGCACCACACTAATGGACCGTCTCAGAGTGGAAAATAGATGTGTGGGGCAGAGGTGTGGTGACAGGACAGGATATGCAAGGCAGGCAATTGCCCGGGGCCTCTAGTTGGAAGGGGGCCCCTAAGAGAGGCTGATTATATACGTGCACATTGCATAGGGGAGCTGGAGGGCCACATAGACCTTTTTTTTAATCTAAGGCCCCCAGAGATCCTGGGATTGCCTCAGGTGGAGGGTGGAGCAGTCAGTGTGCTTGAGAATCGTGGTGTAGGTGCCATCTAAATGACACGATAGAGGCGGCTCAGAGTCACTGAATGGTACTACCACTGCAGCAGCAAGCTCATGGGGCAGCTCTGCTGTAGGTGTTCACCTTTGGGAGAGCCTAGTGAGCTATAAACGAAATACTGACAGGCGACTGCATGTGCTTTTTGATTGGCAGGATATCCTAAATACCACCGAAGTAGAGATAAGAGATAAAGGAATGGCGGAGGGGAGTGCAAAGGAAGTTATCTTTGAAAGAATATTCTGTTGGACCGTGGAAATGAACACTTACATGAAGTTGCCCCTAAGTGCTTAATAAACACCTTCAAATATAGTAAATGCTATTATTTCCACTTCTGTGTGTCTTGGAGACTTAACTTGCCTTTTATCCTCCATTCAGCCTGGACTGGGACTCTTGGCCAGGCTGTTGCGGCAAAACCTTTTTACTTTAAGAATGGCTAAATAAATAAAAGTTAGTTGCATAAATAATTTAAAAAGGGTAGATATATGAATAGGCTGGCATATGAGGGCACTTAGAGGGAAGGCGTGTCTGATGTCAGCTGTGTCTGTTCATCAAGGCTGATCGACCTAAGAAGGTTATAGCATGGCAAAGTGTGTTTATTGGGACCTCTGTCCATATTTCCTCATAGACCACCCAGAGAAGCCCAACTCAGTTAATTACTGAAATGTCCAGAAAAGGCTCCCTGGGATGCAATTTTGAAGGCAAGTTTCAGCAAAGAATCACTTTTAATCCTCTTTATGCTTTTAATCCCATCTCAAAATTTGGAGATTCTCAGACATAGACATATTGTGTTTGTAAGTGATGTACCTGACCAAACTGGGTCCTGGAGAGTAGAGTCTCACTTCAGGTTGCGTTTAGATATTTATCATGTTTTTACAAGTATTAATAAACATATCGATGCACCCCCTGCTTCCCATAAGCAGGTCACTCAAAACTTCCCACATCTGGGCTTTACAAAGCTCAGGGTATTCACCCCCCTCATTAATGTCCTGTTTCATGAGCAAACACTTAAATTGCAATAAGTTACACTGCCGTTAAATCAGTCTACTGCCAGTGACTAGAAGGATTCAAACTATGGACTACCACACCCCTAGTGGGCAAAAGGGTTAAACCTCATACAGCAGCTCTGTACTGAGCACAGTCTACACCAGTAATCAAAAAGCCTCTCTGTGTGCAAAGCTGCACTATGAGCTAGATTTGATCAAGGGCTCAGTAACACCTAATTAATCAATTAGATAATTACTCCAAAATCCTAAGTTTGATTCTGTAGTAGTAGTTTAAACATGAACAGATTCATTACTTAAAGTATTTGAGAAAAATATTCACATTTTCTCCATGTTACAAACTATCGTATGAATGTTTGGTAAAAGTGCTCTAAATAGGTTCATGCTTAACTGAAGAAAAACATGACTTCAACTTGACAGACAGTAGATACGTGGTGGGATCCCTGTTCTGCCTTTGAAGTCCAGCATACATTAATACCAGGGCTTAAATCCTCATTCCAACCAAAAAACACAAATTCAGTACTGATGAACACAAGTAACAGCCTCACTAATGCAGAAGGTATGTGATATATAATTACAGGCAAGCACCAGGATGAATGGAGACTAAAATATGACCTGGAGGATTAGCAGTACTTTATGAAGAAGGAAATATCTCCTAAAGCGTCCATTGTAAGTGTGTATGTCTGTCTGTGCGTGTGTGTGTGTGCCTGCGTACGTATCTGTGTGGCAGACTTGTTCTAGCAGGGAGTCCAGCAGCATTGAAAACGGAACCGGAGGCTCACACCAGAGACCTTCCTGTATGGGCCTTCTGTGTCAGCAGCCAAATAAACCCCAGTCTAGGTACAGAGGAATGTGCATTAGCCCACTCCGCGTGAGAGTCAAATTCACCCCGGTGCCCCCGGCACACCTCACGAATAATTAATCCCCAAAGATATGTAGTTGGCCTCCCTGCCTGCTAGAGAACTCCAGGGTGACTGACACATGCTGCCATCGTGTCCAAAAGTTATAAAAATGTGAAAGTCGGCACTAGGATGATGGGCAAGGTTTTCCATAGTGACTGTTCTTCCAAGATGTGCTGGCGAGTGATCAACACACATCATGTGCTGCTTTCTGTGCAGGTCACTGTGAAGACGGGGAATGACATCCATAAAGCTGACCGAATCAAAACACACCCTTCCAGATGCCAGAGTGCCAATCCAAAACTCAGTAGAAGAATACTTTAACACCAGTTACCCATTCTTCCAGACTGACAGCTCAGTGAAATAGCGGTTTGGAGCATAGCATTTACAGAGCTTAGATGTTCTTTGGAAGCCATTTGACATAGACAAATCATACAGAGAAACGAACACAGAGATACTGGAAATCTTCATCTTCCTTAATGTTTTTTTATGCCTGTATATCTAAATGACTTCAGGAAAGTTGCATGACTTCCACATATTTCCCTCCATTATGACACATTTCGAGTTACAGATTAAAAGACTGGCAACCCCATTATTTGGCAATATTCAAACAGAGAGTGTTGAACCTCATTGGCCAAGAATAACAACCTCCATTTATAGTGCTTATTGTACAAGGAAGTGTTGTGCAAGTGCGCCCACACACACACACACACACACACACTTCAGAAAGCGATTACGATGTCACTTGCTCACATACTAGCGATTCCTCTTCATTTGTGCTACACTCCAAGGTCAAAGGATCTACTGTCTTGCAGTCCCCCCCCCCCATGTTGTGCTTCCTTCATACCCTCTTAAGACAAATATCTGGGTGATTGATCAAGGCTGGTCTAAGGTCATTTCCTTACTCCCAGCTTGAGAGATTAAATCTGCGCTTAGAAGGTGCATTGATATGAAGTGCAAGAGGAATGCATTTTGTCACAGCTTATGCCACCTCAGGACTGGAATTCATTCCAGACTCTACCAATCCTTGGAAAAAAAAACCACACACACGCTAGTCGTTGTTGACTTTCTGGGTGGAGATGAGGAGCACATCAAACCCTCAATCCGTCCCTTTGATTGCAACTATTATTGTGACACCAAGAGAATCACAGGTGTCACAACAGTGTGATTTTAAACGGTATGGCGTTAAGCAATGTTCCCAAGCAATCGTGACAAAACGGTGAACCATGACGGAGCAACTTTAAGCTAGCACTGAACTCCACCTTCTTTCAAGGATGTGACATTCTGCCATTCCCACTGCCTTTTTTCAATAGAGTCTCCAGTGACGTGGGCCCAAACTACACCGACTACAGCAGAGTAGCACTCAAAGGCTTGGATGCCCCAACTATAAACTACAGGACATAAGATTTACATAAAGTAAATTCCACAACTCAAGGCAATGAGTCAGGATTCTTTGGACAAGCAAGAGCAAACTGATACTAAATGGCTGTTTTAAAATAAAAAATACAGAATGTACAAAAACCTGAAAATGTAGTAAAGGTACTACCACAACAAAAATGAAACTAAACCAAGGTTCTTCATAAAAAAAAAAAAAACAAAAAAAAACTTTATTTTAAAAATCCAGATAATCACAGAGCATGTTGAAAGGTGCAGCATGTAAGTTGGTCTAGTCATCGCCATGGTTAGGCCCCAGTTTAGGTAGAATTATTTCACAAGTCTGACTTTGTCTTTGAGAACCTGAAACTTGGGATTAGTTTTGACTTTCCTGTTGAAGAGCGATAGCACCTCCTCCTCCGACTTATAGTTTCCCTCACCGGTGAAGGAGTAATACTCTGCCAAAACCTGCAAAAAAGCAAATCAAACAAAATACCAATGACCCAAATCACACCATTTGGAAACACAGGAGAAAGACTGGATGTGAAAATAAGGTGATCGTAGACTTGATCCTGCAATAAGCCCTTCAACATACTCATGCCTAGATACAGTTTACACCCATGGACACACCTGAAATCAGCAGACAAAAACAATGGTTCTGAATTTTTCTCCCATATAGAACGGCTACAGAGCCACATTACACACTTACCTTTTTTCGGAGCTTCTTCATTGATACCCCTTCCTCGGGGGACTGTCTTAGAACTGCTTTAATGGTCCCCTTCCAGTTGAATTTACCTTTGGGGAGAAGATCAATAAAATGTTGTTAATCAGTCCAAGACATACCGGAATACGGGAACAGATAAGATGATTGGATGATGCAGCACTAAGGCCGAGACTAAGATTACTTTGCCTAAAATTTCCCACTAACGAACAACCACACGCAGGCCCTCACACAGCTTCTGTATTTCCATGATTAATAAAGTACACAATGTGTGTCGTCTGGAAATTCTGGTGTTACACCTGAAGACAAGTCCTCCACAGGCATTGTAAAACCACAGTGACAATATACGCATATGGTTTCCATGTGAAAATCAACCCCAGGAAAACTGTGCATCCTGGATAAAAGACTGTTGCAACATGCTGTAAACCTCATAAGATGCAATATATTAGCAGTTATACATTAAGCTCTGCATTTCTCAGTTTAATCCCAGAATCGCCTTTGCAGTTTCTTGTTATTGTGTCTTTAGCAAACTTCAACATTTTTAAGCCATGTTAAAAAAAAATAATACGCAAAGACTAAACAAGACATCAATAAAACCTGTCCATTTGCCAGTAAAGATCAAAACCACACAATTACATTTTCAACTGCAGCAACATACCTAAGTAAATTGCATAGAATCCTGTATTATCCTTCTACGCATCTCAACATGGAATCATTCCAGCACAGTGATGCTGTACTGCCACCTAGAGGCCGCTGTCGACATACAGCTGTGAGACACCTCAGGCACGCAGGGCAGCTGGAGTTTTGTAACGTCCAGGCCCAGCTGCAAAGGAGGGGGCAGCATCTGGCCCACCCAAATCATGAGCTTGGTACGACCCAAACACCAAGCAATAACAGTAAGCCAATCGTGTGTGTTTACAGACAGACTACTGGGACTCAAACACCACCTCTGCCCCTTCAGAGATTTATGTGGCCCACCCTATGTCACAGAATTGGACACACAGGAAAGATACGCCAACCCGAAAGGGCTCTCAAAATGACAGAACTGAAGAGTGCAGGTGCTGTATTACATCAATGAGAAAACAAGTGTCATAATATTATAAGAATAAAGAGGCACTACGTAGCACACAGACATTTTACTCGTCAGTCAATAATACCTTTGCTGCGAGACTGGTTATCATCCTCCTCCGCTTTCTCCTCATCTTCAGGCAGACTATCTGAATGAGAGGAAGATGAAGAACAGGTCCGTGAACAGCACAGCACACATTTCAAAGGGCAGACTGAACTGTGTCCTGGGAAATAGATGTAGAAGGACACACCAAGGAACACGTGACATTTACACTGAGCACATAAAGGCACTAAAGTTCATAAGGTATTAAACCCCTCAGTTTTGTCAGGCTGTGAGCCTAACAAGGTGTGGAAAGCGTAGCTCCTGCTGACTCCAGGACACCCTCAGCTGTGTTGAGTTGGTTGGTAGCGAATCTCTACTCTGTACTCCATGCCACAGAATGAACTTGGCAGACCACTGCATTCAGTCTCTAGATTTATTCCGAGACAGTTGGCCTTGCACCTCTGAAAATGATTCTGGCTCAATCTACAAATGTATGCACTGTAGCCATGAAAAATTGCACCTGACTGGCAGTGATGTTCGTATATCTTCTGGGACTCATTTGCTTCCCTACTTTTGTCAAGGGCCCCATTTTGCAAGATAAAAAAAACACCCCACCCTGACAATCCATTGTCATCAAGCTGCCATATTACCAAATGCTGTGATGAATGCAAGAGACCATCTTGATCTACATAATTTACCTCAGCCTCCTTTCATTTCTTCCACTAATGGGCTTTACATGATCTGCCATCTGCTGGATGTGGACCACTGGGTACCTAGCAGTGTTACAGTTCTGTTCCTTCTTTCTCCCTCACAGATATACCTCATGTCTCATTTGCTTCAAGCATTAAAAACCATACGTCCAATATCCTTCTCTCCATCTACACTTGTTGATCGGATTCAACCAATTGAGTGATCTCCACCTTCTCCTACCTTCTGCACTGTCCTGTTTGCGTTTCTTCCATTTTTTGGTACTTGCTTCTTCTCCAAAGTCATGGCCATTCTCCGTTCTGTCCTCTCCGGATCCTTCCACACCCCTCTTCCTCTTCTTCTTCCTCCTCTCAGTGGGATCTTCTCCTTCCTCTACCTCAACCACCTGCCCATCACCACCGCCTGGCCGTTTCCATCTCTCCTCTTTGCGCTCCCGTTTGCTCTTCTTTTCGGAGGGCGCCAGAGACTCCCCACCATTTCGCCGCACCGTCTCATCGCCGTCCTTTGGAACCTCAGCCTGGGCCGACTGCTGTGACGCGCTCTCTTGTTGCACGCTATCGGCTGCTGAAAATATCTCCCAAACCTGGTCTTGCAAGGCAGCATTGTATATCTTCAAACTGTTCTTCATCCAGTTCTGCCGACATCAGTAGGTGAACAAAACAGAAAGGTTAAAACAAAATACACTCCTGACAATACAAGCAGAACACATGCCTGGAGAAACACCTCCATGCTATATTACATCCAGACTAATACTGCACACATTTTCATTAGTGTACATTCAGCTGCTTTATCACAAGCAATCATTAAAATCTGTGGTACAAAGTGTTTGAAGGAGGTAAGATCTCCTTTCACTTGGTAATTGAACTGCACATGAAGCCCCAGATGAGACAGGTGTCTAACAAATGAACTTAAATGAGACTGTTTTGGATGAAGAGAATGGATTGCAGAAGCAAATCTTTGAACAGACTGTAGGCTCTTGCTAGCCAAAGCAAAGTCGTACTACACAAGTTGAACGGGACTTCGAACATGCGGCCACATTAAGCATGCCGACAGCCAGTGGGAATTCATGATAAGTTCATCAACACAAGACAGTTCACACAAAAAGCAGTTTGTGAAACTGCACTGCTGGTGTGAAGTGGGACATAGGTGTCATTTTTCTAAAAACACAAAAGATTCACAAAACACCAGGAGAACCGCCATCATTACGCTCATCTGACGTGAAATAACCTTACCTGAAACTTTGCTTTCTTCCTTGGCACGTTCTCAAAGGAGCTGACCTGATTGAGTACGTCTTTCAGCTTTGAACTGATGCCAGGTTTATTCATCGCCTCGTGAACTTTCTGTGTTGAAATATGAGTATGTTCATTTGTAAAGCGTGGCACAACAACCGGAGAAAGAAAGATTTATTCACTGAGGTAACAGTGTAAAACAGTTTCAGGAAACAACTTTTCTTTAAGTTAAGCAACCATCTCACCTGAATCCACTGCTGCTGTTTTACGTCTCCCTTCTTAGATTTGGCCTCGTAGCCCTTGCCACCATACTTCTGATCTTCACTGATGCACTGGGTGTGACCTTTATATTCATCTCCCCTGTTGCGTGTCAAATAGTGGTGGGAAAAATGAGGCTTCAAAAGCCATGGTGGGTGGAAGTATCCTGAATTAACCAATCAATGGCATTGATTGGTAGTTTGGGATAATCCAACCCACCACGGGTTTTGAAGCCTCATTTGTCACATCACTAAATTGGTAATATTAAAAAAAAAAGAAAACTTCAAATGACTTTAATGATAACTGGAACATGAAATGGCAGTAAACTCTTTTAGCACAGTAAAAAAAAAATACAACTGTACATTTTAACAGTTGTCAAAGAGTGTGGCTCTTGTATAATATTACTCATGTTGGTATAAGTACAATTAAAATCGGTAAATTAAGATTGTACCGCAGAAAGATTTGGCAGGACTACCTACTACATTTTGACACAAGTGTAATGGAGACCGGGCATGAAAACTTTTTTCTGGCATAAAGTACTGCAACATCCGAGCCAGTTCTGCAAGTTTGACAGCAGCTTGTTCCACGAAACTAACAGGGTACTTCATAAATACCACTTACCACCTGAAATATCCATATCCCCTCACCCATTTATACCAGTCTTTATTTATTCCCTATGTATTGCTGGTCTAGTGACTCTTCTCTGCTGCTGTACCATTTGTTAATATGTATTATTCATTGACATACTCGAGTATATGCACTAGTACAGCCTTAAGTGTAACCCCATCCTTTTGTCACTTTCTGTCTACAGGTACGGTGCACGGACGGTGGTCCTCGGGTGCTACTACCTACTTGTAAATGGATGGTATGACAATAAGGCCCCGTGAAGCGAGACTAAAAGAGGATGACTGCCACATGCCTTAAAACGTACCAGAAGTCTCGACCACAGTCGATACACGACAAGACCTGGCAGCCTCTGCACATGTACACATGCTTGTCCACTTGGGCTTTCTTCAGCGACTCGCCACATGCGTTACACGTGAAGAACACCATGCTGACGCGTCCCTGACGGTTAAACAGTAATACAGAGGCTGGAAAAAACAAAAATAAAATGAAAAGTGCTCGGCCAGCCGACCGTACCGCGGCTGATGAAATCGCAAATTCCGTCTACGGGAGTAGCCAGTGGAAACGATGCTGATTAGCCATACGCTCACGTACACACAGACTGTTAACGGTTTTAATTAACACTGTGAAAATTGCATTTTTAAGCTAAATGGTACGTGGTCTGAGAAACCGAGACGGCAGTATGCGTATTTCGGCTCTCCAATAGTGAACTTTCGCACAAGGCGAAAAGAATCACGTTACATGCCACGGCAGGCAGGAAGTGTCGCGCTGTTTATGATCCGCGGCGACAAAAGCTCCAGCGACTCGGTTCCGGAGGCGTTTCTAACGTGTCTGATTGAAACCCCATCAGTCGCAGCGCTACACATATACAGCTACAATTCAGCGTGTACATTCATTAAATTGTTTCAGAATGTTTGATTCGTTGAGCCTAGAGCCATGTATATCTGCTAGTGAAAACTATACTGCAATTATACAAAAACTGCAACACTAAAACGGAATTGAGGAATAAATCCTGAAGTTAAAAATTGATTTAAGTGTATCGGTTAAAATGTATTATTGAGTCTTACCATAGTGCGGTAATCAAAACAAATGAACTCAATCCGTCACCACAACTGTTAAATATTGTTTGGTTTTTCCACGATACATATCGTTATACCTAAAGCATGTAACTAACCAATAGATAAATGATGTATTTGCAACGCTTTAAAAATATCTGCTGTTTAATCAAACGTCATTCCAATTTAATCTAATACACTCTGTTCATAGCCATATATTTAGAGACACTCCTCACTTAACGACCTACAGTGGTGCTTGAAAGTTTGTGAACCCTTTAAAATTTTCTATATTTTTATATGAATGTGACCTAAAACATCATCTGATTTTCAAACAAGTCCTAAAAGTAGATGAAGAAAACCTAAACAAATGAAACAAAAATTATTATATTTGGTCATGTATTTATTGAAAAAAAAAAGATCCAATAATATATCTGCGTGTGGCTAAAGTAAGTGAATCCTTAGGATAATCGTATAATCAGGGATCCAGCAAAGCCTAGTCCTACATACAACACATTTGTGGATGGGTATCATGGCTTGACCAAAGGAGGTGTCTAAGGACCTCAGAAACGGAGTTGATGCCCATAAAGCTGGAAAAGGTTGCAAGACCATCTCTAAAGAGTTTGGACTCCACCAATCAACAGTCAGACAGATTGTGTACAAATGGAGGAAATTCAAGACCATTGTTACCCTACTCAGAAGTGGTCGACCATCAAAGATAACTCCAACAGCAAGGCGTGTAATAGTCCAAGAGGTTACAAAGGAACCCAGGGTAACTTCTAAGCAACTGAAGGCCTGTCTTACATTGGCAAATGTTGATGTTCATGAGTCCACCATCAGGAGACCACTGAACAGCAATGGTGTGCATGGCAGGGTAGCAAGGAGAAAGCCACTGCTCTCCCCCAAAAATATTGCCGACCATCTACAGTTTGCTAAAGATCATGTGGACAAACCAGAAGGATACTGGAAAAAATGTTTTGTGGACGGATGAAGCCAAAATAGAACTTCTTGGCTTAAATGAGGAGCGTTACATTTGGAGAAAGAAAAACACTGCATTCCAGCATAAGAACCTTATGCCATCTGTGAAACATGGTGGTGGGAGTGTTCTGCTGCATCTGGGCCTGGATGGCTTGCCATCATTGATGGAACAATGAATTCTGAACTATACCAGAGAATTCTAAAGGAAAATGTCAAGACATCTGTCCATGAACTGAATCTCAAGAGACAGTAGGTCATGCAGCAAGACAATGATCCTAAATACACAAGTCGTTCTACCAAAGAATGGTTAATGAAGAATAAAGTGAATGTTCTGGAATGGCTAAGTTGAAGTCCTGACCTTAATCCAATTGAAATCTTGTGGAAAGACCTGAAGGGAGCAGTTCATGTGAGGAAACCCACCAACATCCAAAAAGCTGAAGCTGTTCTGTATGGAGGAATGGGCTAAAATTCCTCTGAGTCAATGTGCAGGACTGATCAACAGTTACCGCAAATGTTTAGTTGTAGTTATGGCTGCCCAAGGGGGTCACACCAAATACTGAGAGCACGATTCATTTACTTTTGCCATACGCACATATGTTATTGTATCTTTTTTTTTCAATAAATACATGACCAAATATAATTTGTCATTTGTTTAACTAGGTTTTCTTCATTTACTTTTAGGACTTGTTTGAAAATCATATGACGTTTTAAGTCACATTCATAAAAAAAATATAGAAAATTTTAAAGGGTTCACAAACTTTCAAGCATCACTGTATACATGTTTAACGACCGCGCGGACTTACGTCCAGCACTCCGACCATTTATAGATATACTAAAAATGTTATAAATGGTGGAAAGGTGACATTAAAACAATATCTAAAGATGGTTGCCGCAAACCCACTACCGGAACACTATGCTTGAAATATCGGTAAGAGCCGGGTCCTCGTTTAACAACCTAGTCGTAGGAAGGGGGCTCGGTCGTTAAGTGAGGAGTGTCTGTATGAATATTTTTCGATCATGCAGCCAGCGGGCCACGTTTCAACAGCAGGTGGCGCTGTTCACATCAAAATTGAAGTGAATTGCGGAAGTGACCTCAGAGTTGGTGAGGCTTTGGTGGCTGATCATCCACATAAAAATGGTGAGATACCAGCTTGCCAGATAAATGTTTGAAATATTCGGTATACTGAATATTTCTTTGTGTTTATGAGAATAGTGCGTCGTATGGGGGAGGGTACTTTAAAAGCTGTGAAGCACATGTGGTTAGGTGCTAGTCGTTCTGTGTCTTCCTAGATCATATGATTCTGCTGAATCTCCAGTCCAATTTTGTCCTGCCTGGTCTCTGCATGGGGAGCCGAACTGGCCGCTGATCGCCGGTCGCTTCTGATGCTCGATGCACGTGTTTTTTTTTTTTCCCGCTACGATCAGAACGAGTTAATGGGTGTCATATTTATGCAGTTCACTTGTTTATTTTGTACAGCCGCTGAAAGTATATTTCTTGTGACATCTTTGAATTTGCCACTACCCAGTGGACTTGATTCTGAGACAGAACTGGCTGTTACCTCTTTAGCTGGAGAACTGTGTTCAGGAATCCTTATGCTCCTATGATTGCTGTGAGAAGTTTAAGTGTATTGCCACTGTAATTATAATCAACATAATTTAAGAAGCCCTGTCGGAGTGAATGTATTCGTGTCATATAATTGTGGTCTTTTGTGCATTTTTACGCACCAAGTTGTAACATAACTGAAATTAATAAAGTGAAATTCCTTTACAACGCATTGCTCATTAAAGTCACGGACATCATAAGGGTTTTTAATACGTCTAATAGTTAGCCCGTCAAAACGCACATTATGGTTATGAATTCAAATCTCAGCAAGTTTTTCTTGTTAACGCTTCCACAGTCGTGATGCCTGGCCCTTGTAACGGTTTCCTGTGACAACCGCCTGCAGATCATGGACTCTGTGTCCAGCCACAGCTCATACCTTCTCCAGCAGCTGCAGGAGCAACGAATCCAAGGCCTGCTGTGTGACTGCATGCTGGTGGTGAAAGGCGTTTGCTTTAAGGCCCACAAGAACGTCTTGGCAGCCTTCAGTTCATATTTCAGGTAGAAGAGGAGGTGGTCCTCTTGTGCTCCTGTTGTATTAAGATTAGCTTGTTAGATGAATTTATTGCTGTAGATATTATTACAGACCAGGCCCTCTTGCATATATGCATATATCTGTCAGTCATAGAAGAGGTTCAGACCAGTCAAAGTGCTGTCTGACACCCTGTTTATGGTCCAACCACCAGGTCCTTGTTCCAGAACTCCCCAGGTCAGAAGAATGACATTTTCCACCTTGTTATCCAAGATGTGAGTGGGATTGGGCAGATTCTGGACTACATGTACACCTCGCACCTGGAGATAAACCAGGACAATGTGCAGGCACTTCTAGACATTGCCCAGTGCCTTCAGGTCCCTAATGTTTTGGGCTTGTGTAATGGCTTCCTGAAGCCATGCATTCCTGCCAGTGAGCCATCCTTCCCATTGCCTGGTGCGCTGACCTCTGACTCGGAATGTGTCCTGGCGTCGGGCGTGGCCCCAGAGAGTGACCCACACAGCACGTGCTCTGAGGTTCTGCAAAAGCTGCCCTGTGGCAACCCAGAGCTGGACCTCTCTAGGAGGATACCGGCCGCACTGCCTCCAGGCCACAGCTACGAGGCGCCAGGTAGCCCCAGCTCTGCCCCAGAGAAGCAGCTGAATCACAGATACAAGCTGCGCAACTTTTACAGCAAGCAGTACTTCAAGCAGAGCGCCTCCCTGAGTGGAAATGCGGCGCTGATCTCGAACCCCCTGGTCGTGGTGGAACAGCCCTTCCCTCCAGCAGTCACAGACCCAGGCGTGGCTCTAGATAGTGCTGTGTGCCCAGGGACTAATCCACAGTCGGTGCAGGCTCCTGCCATGCTGGCAGAGGTGGGGTTCGGGACGCCGTGCAAGGAGCCTTCAGCTGGTCAGCCAAGCCCAGCAGGGAAGGGATCTCCGGGAAGCAGGCAGCTCCGGCCCAAGAAGGCTGTCTACCTGAAGAAGTACAACTACTTGCGATCGCAGAAGGCCCTGGAGGAGCTTGGCGAAGTCGATATCCAGGGCAGCTGTCACTTGGAGGTTGGCCATGTGGAGGCAGCGGGCAGCTCGGCGAACCCTCCTGTGGTTGGCCAGGCAACGGAGGTGGAGACTGAGGCAGAGCTGGTGTCAGGCAGTCACCCTCCCAGCCCTCCGACTGCCAGTCCAGAGGAGTCTCACCAGAAGGCTGCCAGTGAACCAGGACAGCCGGCCCAGATGAAGCAGTATTGCTGCGAGTTGTGTGGCAAGACCTTCAAGCATCCCAGTAACCTGGAGCTTCACAAGCGCTCACACACGGGTGCGTCATCCCCCGGCCGGCCACACACGGCGCTCATATGACCGCACACCGATAACTCGCTCTTAAACGCCTCAATGTGTTTTTGTCCTTCTAACAGGTGAGAAACCTTTCCAGTGCAACATCTGTGGAAAGAACTTCTCTCAGGTACTTATTGCTGGCCTGTTAGTTTCATTGTGTCATTTGTTCTGTAGGATTTTGTAGAACACGTGAAAGAATGGTAAATTTTAGCTTGATCTAAACAGGCAGGAAATTTACAGACACATTTGCGTCGACATTCAGGAGAAAAGCCATACATCTGTGAGATCTGTGGAAAAAGGTAAACATGCTTCTGTTTGTGGATCTGTCCTTTTAGAGTGTGAGTTGTATGAATTGTAGCATCTCTTTTGGGGGGAGGGGAGTGACTGGGTGTTTTTGCAACTCTTCCAATCCCCCCCAGTTTTGCTGCCTCTGGGGATGTTCAACGTCACATTGTGATCCACACTGGGGAGAGACCTCATCTATGTGATATCTGTGGGCGAGGTAAGCGGAGAAGCAATGCGAGACTGTCCATCGGGTAAAGAAGCTCATCAAGGCTGCGAGAGAGTAGGAGCATTTGGGGTTTAGTGTGTATATGTGTGTTTCTGTTCCTGTCCATAACGTTAGGTATAAGCAACACCAGTAAGTTGGCCTTGTACCTTACAATAAACTTGAACTAAATAGTTTTGAGCATGCCATGTTTTTAACCATTTGGTTTAAAATTCTGGGACTTTTTTGATGATTAGTGCATTGCAGAGCAATATATTGTGTTCATTTCTTCACTATGCAGAAGCCAACTGCCCTCTCGATATAAAACAGAAGAAAGATTTTGAGTAATCCGCAAAACTGCAAAGTTCTCGGCGTGATTAATGCATCCCAAAGTGGACCAGTTGTAAGCTTCTCATATTGGTCATAAGTGGCTTCGAGCATCGCAGTCCTCAAAAATCACGCTGTCCATGCAGGGTTCAGCAACTTCAGCAATCTTAAGGAACACAAGAAGACACACACGACAGACAAGGTATTCACGTGTGATCAGTGTGGCAAGTCTTTCAACATGCAGCGGAAGCTGCTGAAACACCGGGTCCGACACTCGGGGGAGAGACCCTACAGCTGCCAGACGTGTGGTGAGCGAGCAAGCCCACTTGCCTTCCAGAGCTGGGAAACCAGCCCACCTAAGATTCACACATCAAGCCTGAATATGATTTTATCAAACCTGTAGTGCATGTACTGGCTAATGAACTGAAGCACCCAGATTGTGATCCCTGGGTTAATCGCTGTGTAATACGCAATGTTTTTGTGGCCCTTGCACGTTCAGTTCACAGATCTTTTCCCAGGTAAGAGCTTTGCTGGGTCAGGTGACCTGAGAAGGCACGTGCGGACACACACGGGAGAGAGACCATATACCTGTGACACCTGTGGGAAGTGCTTCACTCGCTCTGCCGTCCTGAGGCGGCACCGGGGCACACACTGCCGGGCTGGGGCCGAGAGCCCCGACAGAGAGGAGCTGGAGCAAGCTGACGCAGAAGGGACTGCATTCACCGGCGCCTCAGTTCAGGGAAAGACACAGGACACGGAGCCATTCTCTGCCCTGCTGTCTCCGGGGCCAGACAAGCCGCCTCCCCCTCACACCAGTACCCCACCCACTGTGCCCCTTAGCCCCTCCTCCTCAGCATCCTTCTCAGAGCTGCACTCTATGGGACCTCACCACCTGCTCCCCTCCCAGCAGGAGATGTGCACCCCAACAGACCCTATGAAGCTCCACAAAGCCCATCTCCACCATGACTCCTTCAGCTATACTGAGGATAATGGCCAGGCAGGTGAAGAAACACTCCAGGGACCTGGGGTCTCCATGATGCGCCCTGCAATGCCCACACTGGATAATCACTGCGGGCACCCCTTGGGAAATCGGTCCAACAGCACCCTCTACAGGAACAATGAGGGACCTTTCTTCTCCAGTGTTACACTCTGGGGTCTGGCCATGAAGACTCTACAGAATGACAATGACCTGGAACAGTGATCACTGTTAGACATTATGAGCAAAAACTCATTTATAAAGCTTATTTTTATATGTAAATTTCAAGCTATGGCCTAAAATTAATTTTGCCTTTTGTTCTGATGACAAATTATGTAAAGATTTGTTATTCAGACTTGAAATAAATTATCAGCATATAAGAGTTGTTTAATCAAATATTTTTAATGAGATCTAACAATCAGCACATTGATTTGAGTTCAGCAGTGCCTGTGCATGTATTGCAGGTGACTCAGTCAGGAAAAAACAAAAATAGTGTAGGAAAATCATACCTCATATACCTCAGACAAACTGCACTGGCAACAGTAAACAGTGGTTGCAAGTCAAAGCTCACTGACAGGGGCAAGCTTTACTTGACAGTATGGCTGCTAGCACCACAAATATACAGCCTCAAAAATGACCAAGGCCCTGAATCAGCACCTTTCTGACCTGGTGTCAATAAAAAGAAATCCTTGAGCATCACAATTCTGAAATTTATAGCAGGGCTGCCATTGGAAAACTACCTGTATGCAAGGCCAAAGCAAACCTTGAATAATGTTGGAAAAGTAATATGGATTATGTATCCTCCTTCATCTTTTACCTGTATCTGGATGGGTTAAGTTTATATGAAAGTAAATGATATCTTCTATCCATAATACTTGATATGATATGGAGGTTATAAGCAAATCATCAAAACTCCTAAATAAAACTTCAAGAATGAAAACTAAAAACATGTATATTGACAGTGATATTTTGTTTCATTCTTGAATGTCATATTACTATCTTTGTAGTCATCTGTATATTCCAAATAAATACATTTATACTAATAAATGAGTCACACACTCCACCTTCAGATTACAATAAACTAGCAAAATTTTGAGTAAACTAAAGCCTGTGGCTCAGTGGGTGGTACTCGTGAATTTTATGTATTCTCCCCGCATCATGCGGGTTTTCTCTGGGTACCTCATTGTCTACCTACAGCTCAAAGTAATGCCATTCGGCTAACTGGCATCTTTAAGTAGCCCATATGTGTGTGCATGTGCCAGCTGGTGTAGCCCAGCCTTGTGCGTCCTATACTGCCTGGGATAGACTCCAGGTGACTCTGATTAGAAGATGGATGGCTGAACCTTGGGCTTGAATTCTGCAGTTCATAACATGCACCTCATGAAATCAACCTAACTGTATCATCCCCATCACCTACAGGCACTCTGGCCTCTTTCCCAGAAATAAAATAATAAGGTGTGACACTCTGTGGGCTTGACTTATTACATTGTGTTAAATATAAAAAATGTTGAATGATCATAGAATAGGGGATTTGATTAATTGAAACGGACAGTTCGAAAGAATCCGTTCAGTAGATTGAAACTTTCCATCACTACTTTGTTCCTCAAATGAATGCATCTTTGCCCACCAAGGCTTTCAAAAGCTGACCCAAATAACAGGTGGGATTTTGCAACAGTTTGGTACTCTGGTACAGCAAGGAGTTAGAGACTATCATCAACGCTAATACAGATAATCCAATAAAGATGCTATTTTGAGTAAATGTGTATCGCAGTGGAAGACACGCACGAGGGGCTTTCGTTAACAGACACCTTGCATATTGCCACTCAGTCCGGGAGGGTGGAGGAGCAAATGACAATCATGACACCAAGTCCACCAAAAAGTAAATCAGACAATGTCAGTCGTGTTGTGCAAAAAGGAGAAAAACAACAAAAATGTTCAAAAAAACATGGGTAGGAAAACTGAACACAAAGCAGGTAAGCCTACAAACTGACACCAGTGTGAAACCTGTGATCCAGCCACTCAGGTGCATACCGTTTAACTGAAGGCTAATATCATTGAACTCCTGAAAATAGAATGACCCAGCCTACCCCTTGAGTAGAGTTTGGTACAAAGTAAATTGTACCAAATGCAAACGTGAGATCAGACTATGTTTAGACATGTGTTAGGCAAGCAAGCAATAATTAGTGAACAGTAAACATCACATGCAGAGTACACCACTGTATCTGTGCTTATAAAATGTATGTCATGTGTGCACCAGCGCTCTGTCACTGCACTTGCATGCTCGTCTCCCGTATCTTGGCCCTATACTCGGTGTCTGGTGACAACAGTGGGTTCATGGCCTATGTCATAGAAAAGATGCATGCAAAACTTGGCAACAGAAATGGCATTGGTCAATCATGGAGGGTGAATAAAAACACTAAGTAGGGACACAGTGTTAGCCTATTTATCAAACTTCTAGAGTGAACATGTTGGGTTGTTACAGCATGTGTACAGATGTCAAAATCTGTATTCCACACTTAAAATTCTACTGGAATCCATTTTGTCCTGTCTTCCCTCTTTGTTATTCTATAGGGGTTCAACAATGTTTCGCCAGTCAGTAACTTAAATTTGTCAAAGTAACTTTCACAGTTATGAAAATATAGCTATTTCGCATGTTCACTCATAGCAGGCTCCGCCATTTCCGTTGCCAGCTTTTGCAACGTCATATACAAACGTTGAAGGGGTCTATAGCAGGGTTAATCTTCTGTAATGATTTTCCCCCCTAAATACTATATATTTCTTATACATACTTAATATGTTATTATACTACAGCATGGTAGACGTTATATATCATGCTGACTCAGACAAAAGAGTATGTCGATCAGTTGTGATGTATGTAGTTCTCGTTGTTGTGTTCCGAACGAACTCAACGATGAATCACTCAGTGAACATGAACAAAACGAACGAATTGGTGCCATTTGGTTCAATTAAAAAATTGCTGACGAATGATTTAGGCCTGTGCAAGAGAGATTCTAAACCAGTAGGGAATGCATTAACATATTTAGAGCTACGCTATAGTATAACACAAAGGAGATGCCTGTGAGTAAACAGGAGTTGGTCATCGCCCTTTATGTCTATAAATTTAAATATGGGTACCCTACAGCCTACCCTTAACGATGAGGGACGTGTTAGTGTACAGTAATTTGGTACAGTGGCGTTGTCGTGCTCCTAACCACTCGTCCTAATTGTAACAACTTGTGATTTTCACCTATCATATGTGTTTACAACAAGCTTGTATCTTTCTTGCAAACAGAATAACCTAAACGCGGAGTCTTATGATTTGAAACCCTTAAATCAATAGATGTTAATTGTCCAAAAGGCCATATAGCGCACGAAGTCGAGTTACGTCTTAGATTGATTGACAGCGAGGGGACCTCTCAGCATTAGACTGCCATCGTCGGTCTACCATCGGACGAATGGCATTACCGTCATGATCCAAATGAACACTTTGGGTGCTAAAAAACAGAAAAGGAAAGCATTTAATTTCACCGGGAGGCATTTTATCAACAGGACATGCGGGCTGTGTGGCTCCAGTCCAGGGACTGAAGTGTGACAGATTTTACGTTTTAACCGCAGAGGAGTGAAACATGATATCCCTTTGCCAAAGACTATCATGCCTGCCGTGATGCTACCGGGATGAGTGAACCGATATTAGATGTCAGCGACGTCCTAATCTGGTGTGGCATGACAGGTTATCAGAGGTGACAGCGTTGCTTTCGTTCACCTTTGAAATCGTCCCAGCTAGGGCGCCATTTCTCTTATCTTCACAAAGCAGGGCATCGTCCATATACACTCTGTCTGTCTGCTGCTATTAAATCCGAGCCTTCAGCTGGTTCCTTTGCTGAGACGGTAGCCTAGCAACTGACTGAAAAAAAGGATAATTACTAATCATACTGTTCAATTAATGGATACTGATATCCGCCCCCTGGTCTAGAGAGGTTCAACAATATAATTCAGTCTAGATAAGATAAGCTTGCGTATATGATTCTGCATAACTCTAGGTAAAATCATTCTTATCTAACCACCGAGTACCATCCTAAATGTATATTTATTGTGATTCACCGTAAAAACACCCAAAGGTTAAAATAATTACCATACATTTTGCAAAGAATAAAACTAAGCTGAATTCTTAATAAAACTGTACCTATAACAGGGGGAACTTATTCAGAAACAGGAACTGTAATTAAGACGAGTAAAGGGGTTTAAAAAGGTATTAAACGACAATGCACCGCACCAAGCCGGAGAACCAATCTTGTTAACAGCTATTATAATTGCCATGTTTTTTTTTTATATATATATAATCACCACCCTCCTCCGCCGGCTGCTGTAAGTTTTCACATACTCGACGTATTCTTCATGTCTAATACGGCATGCTGGACCACCGGGGAGATACGAAGGAGGGTCCCAGGTGTAAGCTCGTAATGACATTAGGACCTTCTGATCAGACGCTCAAACCAGAGGTCACCAGTGGTCCCCATGGTGAAGAAAAGCATGGAAAAGGCGCATCACAAATGAATGGCCAATAGGGAAATATTAATATGATAATATTTTATTGGGGGGTTGCAGTATTGGGCGTACGTGACCCCCAGCCCCCCAGTTCCAATGCCCTCACATGTTACCTTTATAAAGGTAATATCCATGATGATGCACGGACTGCGTGAGAAACATCTTCACATGTTGCGAATGACTTCACATCGTTTCTTTTCCATAGGAACGTAATTTTACTGCGGTGGCTCTGCACAGAACCACGGTCCGCGACGCTGAGTTTCGGGGAAGCTGTTCCGCATCCCTGTGTAGACCCATGAGGGACCGGCCGTCGTTACATCACCGTTCAGCAGCGCTGCCCGCTCCGGAGTCCGCAGGAGCGCTCCTGACAGCAGCAGTACCGCCGGCAGCCTGTGGTGCTGCTCGAATCAGCTGCGTCATACCTGGACCGCTGGCACACGATTAACACCTTCATTCAGCTCCATTAAGGCAGCGCCTCCGACGGTCGACATCGACCCGGTGCCTTTCTCTCCTGTCCTTTAGCTTCGATCGGAAAGGTAAGTGTTTTGAGCGGAGGGTCCCGCTGGCCATATGTGATTTATATGATATATATGGCCGGCGCGGTTCCTTTTCATTTACTGTAATCGTGATGGTTTGGTTGATCTATTTTATCCGAATGCATTTTATTTATTTGAAAAGCCACGATTGATATTACACTGCTGCCAGCGACCAGATAAATCATTTGCGCTGTATGTGCTTTAATTCTGCAATAAACCTGAGTTCGGGATAACTGTGTATCCGAGGTGTGTGATGTGCATGCCAATCGGATAGGTGCCATGCAGTAGAAACATTCACGGTCCATTCTTTTGTTTTCTCTCCTTCGTTAGTGAAACATGACGATCAATTCCAGTTGTTCACGTGTGGGAAGATTTGCATGTTCACAATCTGACGACGTGCTAAATGATCCGTCACGTTTAAGCGTTTTTATCCTTTCCCCCTTAACAGTTTAGAGAAATTAACAAGTTCAGGCAGAAAATGGTGAAATTGGGTAACAATTTTTGCGAGAAAAATAATGCGAAGTCCGTCTCCGAAGACGGATTTGACACAATTCCTCTCATAACACCTCTCGATGTCAATCAGCTGCAGTTTCCCCCGCCCAACAAGGTAAGATTTTTATATTTTCAATTATCATTCAGTGCATTATGCCAAAGTTGCAGTAGAATACCATATTATTCTGCTGCACTCATTTTAATGAAGACCCTACAGTACTCAAACGTGTGCACCGCGTTTCCAAATGAAGTATGATCTATTTATGTTTAGACCTGATTTATAGAGCTGGATGGTGTCTTCCTTATCTTTTGTTTTTTCGTGATCCATGCATCGGATTCGTTTTCCAGCCTTCACGGTACGATATGTACACTAGTAATTCTGCACTCAGCATGATCGAGTATGAAAACCCCGCGCCCTGGGGTCAAAATTCACAACCGTGCATTGACTACAGAAGGTGCACGCATGGATGCCTTGCAAGGACACAGCACATCTTGGTCTTGGCAAACACGGAGGGTTCAGACCAGGCACACTGCAGCAGATCTTGGGAGAATCAGCCCTCCATAAAGTAACGCCAAGGACACGACAGCGTAGTTCCCGCAAAAACACAGTCGCACATTGAAGTTGACCGTTTTATAACTCCCACCTTAGCGCCAAAGACAATCAATACAGCTATAGTGATGCTAATGCTGCGTGGCTCTGTACTCTTTTGTAGGTGGTGGTGAAAACCAAGACAGACTATGATGGTACGCACAAGAAAGGCAAATTTCGTTCTCCCAAAATTGCCGAATTCACAATAAGCATCATCGAAGGCGTGTCTGAGCGGCTTAAAGTAAGATACCGGTTTTTCTTTTATCTTAAGAAATCAGCTGTATCTCCTAACATCCGTGAAACGTTGTCTACAGAAAATGGTGTACAGTTCACTTAATACATTTTTCTCAGCTAAAATTGCTGGGTGATCATTTTCTCCAAAGCAAAACGTGAAAGTGATTTAAAAATGAAATGAGGTCAATTACAAGCTGAAAAGCCATTTTATTAGCAGTAGTGGAAAAACAGGTGCTTTTAGTTTGATGCTAATATGGAGAGATTCTGTTCTGTTCCATTGCACCAAACATGGGAACCCCTGCTGCTGGGTTGCTAGGTTGCGTTGCCAGGTAACCAAAGGAGCCAGGGTTTGTAGAGGAAGGATTGGATGCTGGGAGGAGGGGTGGAAATGGCATGTCTTCTTCTTGGGCTTGGTGGGGCAGTGCCGGATGTCCAGCAGTGGGATCCCGGGGTGTGTGATACCGGGAGGATGATTGTAGGAATGATGGGAGGCGCATTATTCTCTCATTACACCCGTCACTAACAGAGCCACTGGGGTGGCACTTGTCTCCCATGCCCCTCGGTCTGGGTCTTTAATGCGTGGTAATTGGAAGTGCCCAATAGCCACCTTTTCTCAACACAGTCTGCCACCTCTTCATTTCCATAGTCCACATCAGCCACAGCAAATCCCTTCATGCCATAAAAAACCGGGTTAAAATATACCCCACCCCTTCCTGCGGCTGTTATCTTCATCTGAACGGCTGAGTCAATTATCGGCTGTGCCTCATGTTCTTGAGCCTAATTTCTTAGTTCGCTTAGCCTGCCGTGGAACGCTGCTGTTCGCTGACCTTCACGCACCGCCGTGAGATTGGGGTCCGGTGTGCATTCACGTCTCTTGAGCCCTGTCAAACAGAATGGTGTTATTTGGTTCAAACAAATGTACTTGCCTAGTTTTATGCAAATGATTGAAACTTTTCAATGACAAATTCTTTGGGTAGTGGATGGACATGTCTTAACTGCTTGCGCGTCTTTTTGCTAAGGTTGTGGTGGTGAACGTGATTTCATGTGACATTGGGTTATGATGGGCATTTGTGCCTTTTTGGGTTAAAGATACCTGAAGGCAGAGGAACGTGAGCCCTCCCCTAAACAGGATGGTAAACAAGTGCTTGAAATGGTACAGTGGCTAGCTGGACTGTGATGTCACACAATGCTGCAGCCCCCTAAGTGCATGCAGCAGCTCTGTTTGTTGCCAGGGGTGATGTTTAGGAAGCGTTTGTGTAATCTTGTAGGTCACTCTGTCTCTACCCCCCCCAAAGCTCCAGCGCTGTGAGGTAGGGTGAACCTTGGTATTTTCGGTGAAGTTCTGGACATGCTCCTCCTCCCACCTCTCACCTGAGTCCTCCTTTAACTCCTCCCATCAAACCTTGGCCCCTGGCAGGGAGAGTTCAAGGAGGATGCGCCAACAGTTTCACAATTCAAACCAGCTTCCTGCCCTTTTGGTTTCTGATGCTGGCTAAACGATTTTCAAATATCCGGTGCTGTTTACTTGAAACCAATCCCGCCATAAGCACGAGGAACGATGAGTTTGGCGTTATTAAAGCCTGATCTTTTTTCCTTCCTCCTCATTATGTTTTCTGACTCAACAGTTTGGTTAAAAAATGCATCCGTAACGCAGCATTTATTTAATGTGTCAATCCAAACCGGCCCAAAGCGACACAACTGCGCTTTGAGTTTGTTTGTACCTGCCATCAAAAACATTTGGGGTTAAATGTTTAGAAGCGTCTGGAGATCAGAGAGCGTAAGTAACAGTTAGAGGCAGCTGTTCACTTTACAGCCATTAAAATATTCACGATAACCTGGGGATTGCTGCAATCAGAGATGCAGACGGAAAGATCTGTACTTGTTGAATCACGCTAAATGCATGTCTGACAGCCTTTTAGTGTCTTGCTGGCTGTGTCAGTGGAAGACTAAGACTCAAGGCCAATCCTCTGTCACTTTGTACTGTGTTACAAGTAAACAGGAAAAACAAATGCCGTATATGAACGGTTCCAACTGATGGCACAAAAGAGGTGTGGCATTTTCATGTCAAAGATGGTGCAGCCACCTTGTCCTTTTGTTTGCCATCTCACTTCCACCAGTTGGACTGGTAAGACTGAAGGTTTGTACTGGAACTGGTTGAGGTTGACTGTGTGTCTCAACTGGTCTGTAGGTCATTTTGGTAGTAACGGCTCAAGAAACAGGAGCCAATGTTCCTACATCAAACAAGAAAATAATTACCCAATCAGATCTGTCTTGCGGTTTTTAATATGGTTGGGGATTTTGAGGTTTCCGTCATCCTGGCATTCTTTTTATCCCTAATCTTTTTAGTGGTGCAGCATTTGATTTCAGTATGATGATGGCAAGGCCTGCCTCTTCAGGTTAAACGCAGAGGCTAATTCATGAGTATTATCTCTGTCTCCATCTGTTGTTCTTGTCCCAGATTATATTTCTCTGGTCTTTTATCCCTGAGGCGTAACAGTTGAGACATTTTAATACCACTGGGGATTTAAAGGATAGTTAAACTGGACACAGTGCACTTTAGGCGAACCTCCATTCTCCATCTGGAATTAGAACTCTTTTCTCCAAATAGTATGCCGCCTGCTCTGGGCAGTCTTGATCTCCCTGGTCAGATGCCGTTCAGATGGTCTGCTCTCTGTATGGATGGCTTCTAATAAACACCCAGGGCACTAGGTTTCCCCAGCACAGCCAGCTTCTGACAGGCATTTTAACTGGCTGCAAACAGGGGGGGGAAATCCAGCCAATCAGTACCTTCCTGGGTTTCCTCCAAGCCTTTTCATGGTTGCTGTTAGCCTTACCTCTCAGGGTTAGCAGATGGCAGGTGTTCTTTGCGACGAACCCTCTCTGCCAGCATATAGAAATGAGCATATTGAAACACATCATTTCCTACCAGCATTACAGTAGCTGCAGATGAGACTTCTTTTCACAATTTGACAACTGAGAGACCGGATGAAACTGTAGATATAACAGCAGCCCTTGCTGATGAAGTCATTGCTTCTTCGTGTTACTAAATATTTATGTTGAAATGACAGAACATGGGCAGAGGACAAGCTCGCGGACAGAGTATTCGAACGAGATGTTCGCTTGGGAATCAGCCAGCAGAAACTGCTCTTGTCCAACATGAGAAAAGCAGATGATACATAAAGGCTTTTTCCCTCCATAACCTGTCCCCCCGTCACTCCCATTAAACAAATTGCATGAAAGCACACTTCCCCTTTTTCACTTTCACAATTAAGCTTATTAAAAAAAAAAAAAAATACATTTTCAGCTTCTCCACTGGGTCATGTTTGTCAGGCAATTGGGGCTGTATTTGTTGCTTTCTTAAAAGCTTTTGCTATATCAGAATGATATATATTTTTTTATCTTTGGTATGATTCAGTAATTGTTTGGGTAGGCAGACTTCAACATTTGGGAAGCGAGTCTGTTTTATAGTAAAAGTACCATATTCTGCATCCATCAATTAACGTTAACAAACGCTTTCCCACTGAATGTAGTACTTTTGGAAATAAAACACGAATTACGTTAGCTGGGCTACCATCCATCAAGGCAATTTAATCATGTCTGTCGCAGTCTCATCCAATTCTAACAATTTTAGCGCCATCTAGTGTCGCAGACATGATACAGCACGTGACCTTTGTTATATTTCGTTGTGGATTTTTCTTCTGTTTTGTCAGAGTTGATTGTTAAATGTGACTTGTTCCCTTGTGGGGGTGTTTTGTTAGGTTACCCTGCTAGTGATCTGCGCACTGGCATTTCTGGTGTGCGTCGTGTTCCTGGTTGTCTACAAAGTGTATCAGTATGAGCAGCCCTGCCCTGAGGGATTCATGTACACGGTAAGTACGCTGCCTGGTTCGGCACAAAATCCTTTTACCTCAGTTCAGCCATACTGAGCCTTAGCTTCAACAGCCATAGCAAAAGAGGAGGCAGACTAGGATGGCTGTGCCCAATGAGATGGCAATCAGCCCGGTGATGTGCCCGCCTCTAATTGTTCCTCTTTACTTAAAGACCCATCCCTGATGGCATAGAAGGCATGGCTTCCCCAGTGCCTTGTTCACCATCACACCAGACACATTCCCCTCTTCACGAATGTAGGAGTGCAGAATACAGAATGGAAAGGCCAGCATTAAACAAGCCCCACTGACCAGATACGCTGGAATGGGGGCACTGTTGGTCTCAGGATGGTGTGGCCTGATTTCTTCTGATCGTGTGGCACCAGGAGAGTAAGCAGCAGGTGACCGCCAATGCTAAGCTGTATGGCACTACTTGAGTGGTTCTCGTATCGGTACAGCAGGCCCTGGCTAGAAACTCAGGTCTCTTACTGAAAAGCAGAGGCAAACCCAACCTCAATCCTGAGGTGCCATTTCCAGTTCTAGGAAGAGCCTGGTTGTTTCAGGTCTGGATAGGTCATACTTAATGAAGTGGCTGTGATCTTTCTAATGGCTCTGCTGGATCCTGTGTGACTTAGCCCAGCTCTCAGCGGGCCCATTCAGATCTCACATGCTCTGTCCAAATCGGCATGCTGCCAAGAAGCTCCAGTCTCTAAAGGCGGAAGGCGCTCCTCTCTGCAACAGGCCGACTTCCCACGCTCTGCACTTTGAGTCTGGATCAGCTCCCAGGCTTGTGGGGTCATATGCTATTGGTCATTTTCACCATGTGTTAAGGGGGAGGCCACTGCTTGGGACTGCTGACCCGGCCAGAGATATTCGGTCCCTGTTTGCACTGGCTCCTTCACCCCTTTTCTGGTCGCGGGCGTTAAACGTCAGGCCTAATATGGCTAATGCCCCCCCCCATGGTGTCGGCACACAACCGCTCAACGCTGATATTTAAAAGCACCCTCACCCAGTAGTGGTTTTTTTCCTGCCTGGCTTCCAAAAGAGTCATTTTCAAAATGGAACATGGAAAGGATGCATAGACCCCTATTTCCTTGGTGACTTTTGAATGTTCTGTGCACACCGGTCATGGCTCTGAGTGGAAAGGAATTGCCACGCAGCATTTCTGAACAGCTGGAGCACAGCTGGAGCTGTTGCTATTGGAGACTAATTTCCAGAGCCCAGCTGTGCCCACGGCCCACAGGAACCGAGCCCTCATAAACCTGCACTGTGGCTAAAGGTGTCTGTGATACACTAGCCTTTGGTCACATACCTGCAAAATCTGGCCAGGGGCATTAAATGTCCTAGTTGATGTCCATCTTTTTGTCCCCTTATTCCTCCGCAGCAGGGGCGGTGCATGCCGGCTGGGGTCTACAGCTACTACCCCCCTCAAGGGCCTGGGGGGCGTGGTCGGCTCTTCACCATCATCAATCACTACAATGTGGCCAAGCAGACCATAACGCGTTCCGTCTCGCCCTGGATGACCGTCATGTCTGAGAAGGTCTCCCAGCAGGAGATGGAGACATCTCAGAAGCTGGCCTAGAGGATGCCACAGGCACGTACACATACTCACACTGCTTTACAGAAAATGACCAATGCATGATGTTAACACACACACACACACAGACACACACACACACAGACAGACACGAACAGCATTTCTTTAATGCTCCCACACACACAGTCAAAAACAGTAAGAGTCTCAAACACATAGCCATAGATGTGTTCACCTCGTTACAAATACACACACATCTACTGGTTCAGAGATTTCCTTTAACCAGTCAAGCAGTACAGTGCATTAGGAGCTCCACACAGAGCAGCTCATCAATACTGTTTCTGTCAACCTGGGTTCACCAGCTGATCAGACCCACATCACAGTTGAGGTTTATACTAACAGTGACACATTACCCATAATGCACTATTGCATCAGAAGCTGAAATAACACCATTTCTCACTGCATCTGTTTTTCCTGGGGTGTACAGCAATAGGTTGGTGTCAAACTCTTCTCTAACCAGCTTCTCCATGGTATACTCTGCTGTCCCTGAGGTTTGTTTGGCTGCACCTTCTCACGAGACCAGTCCTCTATAACATCCATATCCAATAGTGAACCAGCTCCACCCACCGAAACTTTGTGAGGTATCATTGGCTCTTAAAGGGCTGCATGCCCTCCACCACTGGCTGACTCCATCATCCTCATTGGGTGGAACTGACGCCATGTCCTCCCAGGTTCACAGGTGTACATATACATACTAATCTGCTTGCCTGGGTATCACCTTCTAGCTCCTTGTCCATTAGCATCCTTGCCAGCTACTGCGCTTTGGTCCACTTGTGGTGGTGGGCTGTTGGAGCCCTTGTTATAGACCTACAGCCAACCTTGACCATTGCCACCTTCCAAATGGGTGTGGGCCGTGTTTTCATCCTATTACCATCTGTTCTTCAGTCATCTCTGGCTCCACCCACAAACAGTTGGTCAAACTGTAACCCTTGCTTATGAAATGGGGGGAGGAAATGAGATTGCTTACCTGTTCATATTATAATCAAAGCAGATTTTAAGCAGACCTTGAAATATTTTTCAGTTCCAGAAAACTGTAAAGAATAAACTAAAGAAATTGCATATTTCATTGTTTAAAAAGTACATTTGTGGCATGTTTTGGATCAAAAAAAGTCAGTGACAGAGTATATTTTGTTGAAATTGGACTGGAGGAATAAGTAAAGAGGGCGATTACACTGGCAGATGTATAACAAAATTAAATAAAAATTGAGTGGAAATCTCCAGAACTGCTCCCTGTCTGATGTGATGTAAAACTGGCTGACAAACTCAGATCCAGTACATGATTTCGAGCCTTGTGCAGTATAGGCTTCAGTCAGAGACTCAAAATCTGCTAAAGATCCTGGATTTCATCAGTAGGTATTGTAGCAGTAAAGATACTGGACTCCGCTGTAGGTCCCTTTGGTGAGTAACTTAACTGCAGTAATTCAGCTTTACATCCACCTTTTTTGAGTCTGTGAATGAAGCTCATTCTGGACTGTGCTTTGACAGGCATCTTGGAACTGACCAACAGCAGCACAAACACATTATCCACTTCCAAAAGGATGCTGATGAGAGAAAAATCAGAGATGCAGCATAACAGGGAGTTTTATATTTTGTCCCTCTAAGTTCCTAATTGCTCCTGGATTGTAATTAGCAGTAAGTCCATGATTAAGCCATTTCCTGCCAGATTCACGTTGTTTGACACTCCATCAATCTCAACTGTGTCATGCGGTCAGGGATTTCAGAGCACAAAGAACCCATTTTTCTCAACATGATTTTGAATCCAGTTCAGCTCCTGAACTGGATTGACAGTGAATTTATGTGAGAATACGTGACCCAGAGATCTCATTGCCACATCCGGGCAAAGTATCCTATCTCCCAAAGATGTAATTCATCAAAACTACAGATTCAGTCAGGTGTAAGAATTTATTTCCTACTGTTCAAAGATGTTTAAACATCTTATTTCTCACAAATTCACAACTTCCCCGTTGAATGAATGGACTCATGCTGCACCATACGACACTAGCGTCTCCATTTTGAAGCACCAGTAGCACACACATTTAATACCACTGCCTGTCCACACCATGTACATGTGAATAACTGATCATAATTCAGATGTCCTAGTTTAATGATAAACAAAAGGCATTTTAGTGCTTCAAACTGACATCACAGCAAGGCCTCACCTTTGCCAAAGGAGGGTGTTTAGAGGGTAGCTGAGACAGGAAATCACAATGACTAATGATGATGATGATGATGATGATGATGACCTCCCAAATATAAAAAGGGGTGCGTCTCCCTGAAGACTCCTCTCTGTGAAGGCACACCTGGTTAATTTCAGTTCAATGCTGTTGAAAGCAGTAGATAAACTAGGATTCTGAGTCTTCAAATTATTAAACAAAAAACAGTCAGTCATACACCTCATACCAGTAGACACATTAACTCCTGAAGCATACAGGCACCATGCCAACCTAGCTGAACATTAGTCACAGACCCATCACGCTCTTCAAGTAATGAGGCTCTCTCATTTAACATGAGACCAAAAGGGCACACCTTACACACAGCTTCTTGATCACTGTGGAAGACTGCAGATTGAAATTTTCATTTTAGGGTGAACCGTAGGACAAAATCATATACAAAAAAAAGTTACATATCACAGAGTCTGTGTAGTGACCTTCACATGATGAAACTGTAAAACAGAGCCAGAAAAATCCAAGATTCCACAGGCTTCATGTTGGGATGGAGTTGGCTGAAACAAGGTGGATTAAGGGCTGGGTGGAGTGTCATCCATTGGCCTGCTGTCTTGGTACCAGGCTGCCTGGACAGTTCTTGTGCTGTGACCCCACCTGTCCTGGCCATGAGGTGGGCTAGCTGTCATACCAGTCCAGGAAGAGCAGCGAGAAGGAGCACATGACAAGGAAGAAGAGGATCCATACACGGAAACCAGCGTTGTTCTTGATGGCCTGAGTAGGGAACGCATCAGAAGAGCAAATGCGTGTGAACAGACAGTGAAGGATCTGCCATAGCATCACACGATTCAGGTAACTGGGTCAACAGGTGAACACAACCAACTTACAGTAAAATGACAATTAATGGCTGACTAGAAGGCTGGGCATTACCTCTCTAATGTCCTCATTCCCTTCTTTGACGTTTTCTGTGGCTCCTACAACCAGCTGGTGGATGTTATCTATCTCGGTTTCCTGCAGGAGGTAAGGGACAGAGTGAAGGCAGGCTGAGTGGTTCCAATACCTTCAGCTCCTCTGAAGAGGCATAACCCTTACAATTCCACAGTTTAATCACTACGGTTACATGAACCAAGGAGTAAAAGCTGATGTCCACAACGGTATTTAATTATACCTTCTCTGCAGGCTTCACTTCAGAGACATACTCCTAATTGGGGCACCAGTGTGGACTCTAGCCAAAACCAGAGTCTCCTGCAGATGGCAGGGACTCAGTGGGTGTGAAGAACTTACCTGCTGCAGGACCTTTTCAGCAAAAATTTCCTGGAGCCGTGAGATCTCCACCACCTTGCCTTCAATCTTTCTGCATGGGTCAGGAGAGATGTTGAATGGTACACTCGAGAAATACTGTGCTGCAGGAGCTAAAGCCTGAATTCATGACAGGCATCAAAGCAGCGGCGCAACACTGAATCTGAGTACTACACATGATGAGTGACGGTCCATGTCACGGATGCATGAGAGTGTACAGGGAGAGACGACAAAACGTGAGTGCCAGCCATGTGGCAAGCAACAGAATGACTTGATCGTTCTTGTTCACAGAAAGCAGAAAACACACACAGACACACAGACACCTTGGGTGCACAAAACTATGACGTCTCGGCCTAATGAATGGAAATTCAGCTTGGGCAGGGAATCACGGCGATCAGTTCCAGTCTTACTTCAGGCTAGACAGGATTCAGTTTATTATCCCTCAAGCTAATTAAATCGCAATACAACTTAAGAACTGTATCGAACAGCTTGGGGAACTTAGACACATATAAGCAGTTTCTCGTCAATTTTGATTTCCGTGCGCAGGTACGTCACGGTCTAGTATCATTGGCTGTGCTTTGAAAGGTTTGCAGTAAACAAGCTAAAGTTCCAGTGTGGTTGAACTTTGAACTGAGCATTACGGCGACAAATCTGAGCGTTGTGAGTTGGCAAATGAAGCCCTCCGGTGACACAGATGCTAATGCTCTATGTTAGAGGCACATCTGACGGCGAGCAATTTTGACGCTTATCATCTGAAGGCGGCTTAAGGGTGGCTGCTTTGGTAAATCAGGGCTGGACAAAACACAACAACAAATCACAGATGCTCAATAAGCAGTCACTTAAGTGTCTGTTACTGACCTCGTGTTTGACTGGCACCAAGGTGACCTTCTCTACAGCAAACACGGGCCTGTCTTAAAGAGCCAACTGTAACCTTCACTGCCATTTTTCAAAATAAGCCCCGGGGTGAGAAAACTCAACCTCACCAGTCCCTCCCCATATTGTACTTCACAGCCCTTTTCCATATATCAACCACCTGTAAACAGGCAACCTAGCAACAAGGAACTATAAATACAAGAGCTGAGAAGTGAGTGTTGATGTGGTGTCTCACAGTTTGGGGGAAGCAAATCTACTGTTTTGCAGCACATGACACTCAAATGGAGACATTCCCAACCAAGTTAAAAGTCACATGCAGGAGCCCATTAGTCTGTAAGCTACTTATGGGACAAATAACACTTCAAAACCCGCAGTGGGTGGGAGCATCCTGAACTCACCAATCAGTGCTAGCGCTAAATGACACTTCAAAATCCATAGTGGGTGGGAGCATCCTGAACTAACCACTCAACACTGGCTCTAAAAGTGGCCTCAAAACCTCTGTTGGGTGGGAGTGTCCCAAAGAAACGGTGTCCCATCTCTACTGTAACCTACCTGACTTCATCCACCAGGCTGCACATCTCACTCACCAGCCTCTGGTTCTCCTGTTCAAACTGGAAGACACATGAAGAACAGCAGATCAGTCTGGCTCATAACCATGAACTAGGGACAGCTCCATATCACTTTTGCCAACACCAATACTGATAACACAACCCCAAATATCTAAATATCAGTTATCTACTCTTAAACAACTTTTAAGCCATTTGCATACCAAATGTAATGCAGCCATCTTGAAAAATG
This sequence comes from Gymnarchus niloticus, assembly GCA_009936485.2. NCBI lineage: Eukaryota > Metazoa > Chordata > Actinopteri > Osteoglossiformes > Gymnarchidae > Gymnarchus > Gymnarchus niloticus. The sequence continues at coordinate 13,911,845 of JAACJT020000013.1, read as the reverse complement.
TTCAAACTGGAAAAAAGAAAAAAAAAAAAAAAAAAATACTCTAATCCCCCAAAGGAATAATTCCAAAATAAAATTCCAGTTTGGCAACATGATGCGAGGCTTGCCTGTGTATCGCATTGCAATTTTTAAGATAACCGATGTAGTGTTTTTAGTTAGATACCAATACTGAATATCGAACTGGCAAATCCCAACCCTGAACCAGCTGAGTTCCACATGGCTGTAAGCACCAGGAAAGTCAGGAACTGGAGCTACTCAACTCACACTCTTAGCAAATGGGAATTTTATATCAGAAAACATATTTGGTTATTTTGTTAGAATACTTAAAAGGTATGGAGGACATAGTGGCTTAGCGGTTACCACATACCTCTGAGGTTGGGGGTTCGAATCCCACTTCTGCTCTGTGTGCATGGAGTTTGTGTGCTCTTCGTTGTGCTTTGTGAGTTTCCATCCATGTAATGTAAGCTAATTAGCATGTCTAAATTGCCCATAGTGTCTGATTGTATGTGTAACTGTACACTACAGTGTGGTGTGCCCTAAGCTGCATGGAATAGGCTCCAGGTGACCTAGGACTGTGGTGTGCCCTAAAGGGCAGGTGTGGGAACTCTGGGGCCAGGAGAGGTTGTACATCAGCACTGAACATGACCCCAATAAGAGGGGACTTTAAACCAGCCACATGCCCTCACACTGTGGGCCCAACACACTTTGGGGAGAAACCGTAATGAAGTCAAGGTGACACATCAGAATTACACTTTAAAAAAAAAAAAAAAAAAAAAACCCTGCTGTCCTCATCAGTAGCAGACAGCAAAACTGAGACTTTGTACTGGTGCATTTCTGGGTTCAGATGTTCATGGCCTTCTTATCAGAACGGATCTGGATCAGGGCTCAAGGTGTGAAACAGAGCAGGCCTCTTGCCACTGCTGGGAATCGAGAAACGGAGGTTGCCTGATCAACGGCCACGTTGACCAGCCAGCGGCATTAAGATGAAGACATGGAGCTGCAGTGCTGACATCAAGGATCAAAATAAGACGAGGTAATTATAATTCTGCCTCATGGCACTCAGGAAGGACATGATGCATGTGTCGTGGTAACCTCATTCGTCAGTACACCTCGGTAACAAGCCTCCTGCATAGGACATCAAGATACCCTTACGTGCTGACAATGTTGATAATACATGTTAAAGGTAAATACGATCGACGAAGGCAGTATTCAGTTCCGTAGGTCACTGGTTGACAGGAAACATGGATGCACAGAGACCTAGTAGTATCTGGATCAAGGACTGACAAGTTGGAGAACATATGAAGCGGTAAGTTCTACATAACCATTGAGGTGGAGACTATACGTGGAGTTATAATAAGTCATAGCCTTACTCACCATCTGAATCTCTTCTGGAGACAGCTCATCATCCACTTTGCCCTGCTCCCAGGAGCTGACTCTGTCCTCTGCCACCTCTGACAGAACTTTCTCTGTAGCCAGATTGAAACCAACAAGAACCCATCACTGGGACACTGAACAGCCTCCCTGACTCCATATCCTTAACTGTCGGATTATTAATTACAGACTAACTCAAACTCCTCTCCATATCTAACAGCCAATCAGTGTGTCAGAAAGAGCAGAGTACAGTAGTGCCTCAAGCAATGATAAATGAAGATAATGACACAAATCTCTCCCTTTCCTCCTACTCACCACTGGTCTCCTCCTTCAGCTCCTTCTCCTCTGACATCTTCTCTGTCGTGGGGCTCCGTTCCACACGCCTCTTGCCACACGGTTCGGGTGCCAGACGAGAGCTGAGGGAGTCGGTAAAGTTCCTTAGCTGTTTTCAGTGACAATGCTACGGGAATATGTGTGCTTATCTCTGTATTGACAGATGAATTCTTGCACTGAGTTGTTTATCATGCAGAAGAGCATGTGCAAAGCACGGGGTAAATAAAGAGATAAGGGCTAGTACACCGTATGCCCAAAAGCATGTGGAGATCTCATTCCAAAGCCAATCACATAAATAGGAAGCTTTTTTGGACTGGTCCTCATTTTTTGGCTTTACATCAGATGTTGGTATATTGTTGGTGGACTTTTCTGTTCCTCTGCTATAACAGCATCAATGAAGTTGGGCAACCAGGTCCATTTCTGTCTGTTTGGCCTACCACTTCACAACTGAACTCTTGTTGCTTCTAGATGTTTCTATTTATTTATCGCTTCATTTTGGAAAGGTGGTATCCTGTGATGGTACTTGCATTGAAAGTCTCTGACCTCTTCAGTATGACCCGTTCTCCTGCCAGTGTTTGTTGTTGGAGATTGCATGGCTTTGTGCTTATGTGTGTAAAGCTGTGTCAGCAATGAGTGTGGCTGAATTAGCCAATTCCACTAATTAATATGGATGTCCATGTACTTTTGGCCATACAGGCTATCTTAGCGAAGCTGGTACTTGGAGTTTGGTGGAGGTACACCTCACTTTCGAGGAACACAGATGGTACTTACAGCCGTTTCCTGTCCACAACCCTTTTAACTCTGATAGCTCTTTGCTCGGAGTACAGCTTACAGATACCTGCAAACGGGAAGGGATCAGAGAAGAAGAAAAAACAAGAAGCTGAAGACTCCAGAATATGATTTGTTCATTCGGACCACAGAGACCACCCACTCTGACTTGCTCATGTTAACATGACATGTAATCCAGGAATTCATGAAATGATGCACCAGGCTGACAGATAGCAGGCTGTACAGACTAGTGGCCAATAACAGATCAGCTTCATGACACCTGCTCCCTTCATGGGAGCCCTCTTTTCCCAACTAAGTGTGCACATAATTGATACTAAAGTGCAGACCACACAAATGTTTCTGGCAGCCTTCAGCCTGTCCCTGAACAGGACAGTGAAATCATTCACCCAGAGATACAACATTGAAACCAACCACTGCTCCTCACATACTTCGACCTTAATGGCCATACAACCTCTCAACATATAGAGCCATTTACTGCAGTCAACATAACAGGATTAGAAATACGGGTCCACGGATGCGGGGCTTTATACTGAAGCGACTTTCCTAATGCGGTCTTAAGCCTTGCTTAACAGAGCTGCTGTATTGAGCTATAGGCAAGCAGTCACTCACTTTTCAGGTAGTCCTCTATCAGGTCCAGGATGGCCCCTCTGTGTTCCTTCACCTGGGCCAAGATGACATTCTTCTCAGCTGTTGGACACAAACAAGCAAACTTTGGGTGTCAGCTCAAGACTAAGAGAAGGTGCTGGGGCCTTGGGGAGGGGGGGGGGAGGTCGGTTTGGGGGTACCGGCTCACCCTCCACTCGGAGCTGCTTGATGGCATCCGAGCATGCCCTCATGAAGATCTGAGCATCCTGATCAATCTGATCCCGCTCGATGTCCGTCATCTGTGACACCCTGGAGGAGATAAGGCTGCAAGGAGACAGTGAGGACCTTAGCTGAGGCGAGCAGGGAGCCAGGGAAACGACATCTTCACCATGTGTTTTAGAAGGCACAGGAGGTCAGGTAGGAGTCTGTCTCCCCCTTGTGGGATCATGAAAAATTCAAACTCCTGGTGCCTAGGCAGGTTGATGAAGTTTGTTTCATCTTGTGAGCAGCAGAACTGAAATATTGGTGATGAAAAAGACAAATGATTTGCCATGCAAGTCATAACCAACAAGTCCTGTACAATACTCATCTGATGTGTTAAATGTTTATTTACCCAACACAAAACAGCTACTGACAGAAGAAAAATCAAACAGTGGTAAATATGCTTTTAAGTTCTCCAGCTATCACAACATAAATGAGAAAATCCAGGATGAAAGTCAGTCATCTAATGACAGCTAATCGCCACTGTGCTATGGATGGCAATCACCATTCCTACTTAATAAAGTAAGAGTGCTCTAAGCTCAACTGAGCCATGAAGATGTTTGTCATTCATGAGCCCTTCTCCTGGGGCACATGAGGCACATCCGTCCGCCTGCCCAGCGGGTCTCAGATACAGGTGCTTGACATGATCATATTTGCATGATTCACACAACCGAGCAAAGTTTTGAGTGTCATACATGTGTAGGGAAGCTCTGGGATGACTGCTGCCTTTGGCCCCAAACACAAACGATGGGCAGAACAGGTCGTTTTTCTCTTCAAACTATCTGAGTTACAACCTCTCTGTGAGCAAGCAAGGCAGTGGCACCTACCTGTCAGCATTCAAGTAGTCCTTCCTATGCTGTAGCAGAAAGTCCTTCAGCTTTGTGATGTTGGAGACCTGAAGAAGAGAAGACGAACGGGTCGGTCAAAGTCTGTGACACTGGGCTCACCAAGCGCACTTCACTATCAGAGCATGAATCCATAAGCAATCTCTGCTCCTGCAGAATGAAGAGCTGCCCCCACCAAACTCCCACCAAGGAGGCAACGTCTTCAATGGGCTCTTTTTACTGCTCAGTGCTGTTTGTCTGCTAATCCAACATAATTGTGCATTAATACTTATAATTAGACCAGCAATTAGAAAAAGGACACCGTGTTGTATCCTGACTACAGCTAAACAAACATGCTCAACACCTCATTCAGTGACCAACATGACGTACGCCAGATTAAAAAGCTTACACACAGCATGCTTAAGTGTGGGATGGTGGTTTGCCGAATTCAAATAAAAATCTGGCAGCAGAGACAGCGAGGGAGGCTAAACTAAACAGAGGGGAAAGTTTTACGACAGGACCATTGCTCAAATAAAATCAGGGCCGACATAAAACTGAACATACATTTTGGACAAAGCGGCTCACGCAACGCGCAAAGCAGACCACAGGAAACCAGCACCATGCCAGTGTTTACTTGTGTAATCTTGTGCATGTCGAAAATTGCTTCCACTTCCAGTGGGAGATGCTTGCGTGGTGTAAGAACAAACAATAATAAAAAAAGAGTGAAATATCACAATGAGTACAACTGTGGCTGAAGGCCCAGGATGGCCCAAATTATTTTTCGGGTATGAATAAACCACCCCCTATCCCACTTAATTCCAGTTATGACTAAATTAGTGGAGAGGCAAGGCCACACGGTCTACCTGGCAAGGGTCTCCGAACTGTACCCTGGGAACTGCAGAGGCATCTGTGACGACAGCACGAGCTGACAGGGACAGAGTCAGATTCCCTGAAAAGGGAGGATGATTACCATGAAGCTGCCAGACTCCACTAAGGAGCTTTGAGGAGAAGAGTGCTTCAGAAAAAAGCTAAAGCTCTGCTGGGAGAGTTGTATCAGTTCTTTATCTGGAAATTTAACATTAGCCGCTAAAGCAGCTGATGATGATTTGCAACTTGTAAAAGTACATTAAATTGTGGGTTTTGCATATCTTTCACACACAGGGGTGAGAGCAGACTGCCATTTATCTGGCACTCAAGGCCCCAATGGCGATACTGGCACTTGGCCAACCATGGGATTCAAACTGGCAACCTTCTGGTCACAGGCACAGACACCTAACCCACAGTCACGTGACATGGTTATGGGTAAGGTCCTGGTCGGTCTACACAACATCAGAGAGGGGGGGAGGAAAACACAACTGAGGTTGACATGAGGTACTTGAGGTAACTAGCGGGTAATGCTAAACCTCCGTATAGCTAATTTTGTCAAAACTTTGAGGCAGAAAGAGTGTGTTAGGCCTTCAAAACAGATAAAGGGACTTCAAGCACCATGTACTGCCACTTATTAGAATCAAGTCCACCTACCATATATGACTATTACACCCCATTGTTGAACCTCTTCTTTTTTTAACCTTACTGTGCACACAACCCTTTTCAGCATCATGACTGCAGGACACCTCTGCTCCAGTAGGTGGCGCTACTTCCACAGCATTGGTGACCTGAACCTGTGACAGGGAGCCGGTATACCTCCTGTGGGTATACATTTAGGCTCAGATTCCCAGTGCTGCCAAGAGGGCTTTGTATGAGGTCACTGGGATCAATTGCTCTTGTAATTTAACACCCTAAAGAGCAAGTAATACCCAAACAATGAGGTAGGGGTGGCCTTGTGCACGGGGGGGAGGTCTTGTGGAACAGTGTGCGGGGTGGAGTCTGAGACCATAGGAGACAGTCAGCCTGGCTGCATCTAATCTCATCATCTGGACCCCCTCAAACTGACGTTACCTTTTCACTTTCTGTTTCAGATCAGCAAATCGCACACAAACAAAACAGCAGGGAGTCAAAGACTTTTTGGGAAGGTGGGGGTGGCGGAATGCAGTTATTATTATGAAAATAAAAGGAACAGATCAGACGAGGCTTTTAAAGTCTGGCCTGCCTATTGGGACATTTTTGGAGACCAGGTAATTCAAAGGGTCTGATAAGGATCGTAAGAGCCGGGTTTCAGTAATTAGGCACAGCTCTGGGAGACGCTCTTAGTATTTTGATGCCCCCCCCCCCCCCCCCCCCCCCACACCGCCCGTCCCCCCGCCCCCACGCGGGGGGGGGGCCCGGCTGGGGGGGGGGGGCTATGGGGGTCGTGCCTCAC
>JAACJT020000013.1:13872128-13896334 GCA_009936485.2 Gymnarchus niloticus | reverse complement strand
CCCCACTGCTCCGCGCGGCGCAGTGAGCTCGACCGTGACGCTCGCTTGGTTTAGTGGCGGGCTGGGGGGTGGGGGCCGGGGTTGAGAAACACTTTAAGAATTGACTTATGGGTATTGTGGTGCTCACCAACCATACAGACACACAGTGTAAGTGAGAGAGCAGCTGTCTGCTTAATCATGATTTGACAAGGCACCCCCAGGTTCTAACTTAGCATGAAAGCGAAGGGTGACTCATCAATAATGGAGCCTGTGTTGGTTCTGCTCATGTTGTTAAATTAAGCAGACATCACTACCATGTGTGACAAATACCAAGCTCCCCTCACACATGAAACCCTCACTGTGGCTTAGGGACATTTCGCTAAAGCCCCTTTTGTATGTTCATAGTACTCCGTACACATCAGAATTACCTTTTCTTATATAAGAGTATCCCTCAGTTTTGGCTGCCATGTCACAAATGCTCAGGAAATATCCAATATTTCTGTTAGGCCACTATAATGTAGCCTAGTTACAGCTGTCAACCTGGTCAATATGCAAAAAAAGACCACCAAAGCAGGCCATCACACAAGGCATCTTCTTTTCTTCCCATTTCTCTTTATGCAAATCACTTGGTAGGACGAAAGAGAATCCGGCTAACTGGCTGCACCGCAAAATTGTCCATTGTGTGTGGGTGTGAGCATTTGGCTAAAGCTGGTCGACCGACATGTCATGTAGCATGGGAAGATCTATGATTCAAGATCCCTCACGGTACTACAACAACAACAACAACAACAACATTCTAAACGCTCACGACGTAGCGCCATGTTGGCTGCAATTGGAGCCGGAATGGCTACCCTGCTGGCCTGTTTCAAAGGCGCCTGTTTAAACAACAGCCCTGTGCATATTGGTATGGAGTATGGATATTGAAGAAAGTAGATCACAGGTAACCAAGGTGTGACAATCCAGGCGAAAACCACCATACGAGTCAACGTCAAACATGCAGAAACCGTTTTAAATTCCAGCAAGCTTTCCATTTCCTTTAATTAGTTACACATAGGGTTGATGTTCAACGGAGATATTTAAATGGGAGCAAAAATTCGCATAAGATGGCATAATACTTCACTCACTTCCAGATACTCACCACCTCTTTTGCTCTGGTAGAGAATCCATCCTTCGGTGCACTCTTCTTCAATATTTCGTCCTTCGTAGAATCGTATCCAACCCCTATAGCCTTATTTCGAGTTTTGACCGTTTTTACGCTGGCTTTGAATAATAAAGTGATGTCAACTGCCATTTCTGACAGGGGAAGTTTTCCCACGGACGCGAAATGCTCCAGTTTAGCGTCGACATTGACACGTCATCCGCAATGACGTCACCTTTTTGCGACACTGTGAGACCATAGGGACCGCAAAATCATAGATTCGCGTTGTAACTTTTTTGTTCTTCTTTTTTTTTTTTTTTAAACCACTAAGCTAGGATGGTTTTCATTTTTAATACCGATCTGGTGCGACTCATGTTTGTTATTCCAGTTTTGTTAGCTGGTGAATGCACGTCCTTAGAATTTCATCACCAAGGTCACAACGGTTTGATTTGGACGTATTTGTATAAATAAAGGTTCTGAAAGTATCCATTCTGAAGGAAACGTTTAGCGGCCATCCTTACTAATAAAAAGTTGAACACTTTCTTCAAAAAAGATAAATTCGACAAACATGCTTAGTGTTGAAAGGCAATAATAAGTAAGAAATATCCCGAGGCGTTGGAATGGGGGGGTCAACAACGAATATTTCCGTTCCTAAATATTTATAAATATGCTGTATTTTTAAAATATATATTGTGTGGTAGGCTCCAGGTACCCCGCGACCCCGAATAGGATAAATCGGTTTGGAAAATGGATAAATGGATTTTACGTGGTCTTTGGTCTGCTTGATGGTTTTATAACTACAGGCATGATACCCATAACCAGCCCTGTTAAAGTTCTATACCAACATAATACAGTCATAATTGTCTAGCAACTCACGCTGGTTACGCTGGACCCAACAGTTTTAAAGAATACGCATAGACCGCTTTCCGGCCATAGACCAATCAGTTTCGAGAGGGGCGTGGTTTGGGGAAAGCGGGTGCATAAAAAATAACGTGTGTGTACAACGACGGTAATGGCTTTAATTCCAGTGGATTATACATGCTATAGGAGCGCATTTCGTACTTAATCCTTATGTTTCACGTGTGCAGAATTTAAATGTTTTCCTGTTCATCTTCCCGATCGATTAGGTTTATAAAGTCAAATAGATGGACTGTCCGAAATCATTCAGCGTCATGCCCGATCATCAGTATCCAACCCAAGTTATATCACAAACGCGTGTTTTATGCTTGAAGTGACACGGGCTTCCAAATGACATTTCCCAAGGGAGTTAGCTGCACAGGCTCTGCACATGTTCTTATCTGTTCGAGTTATGACAGCAGATGCCAAATCTAAACAAATAGTCACTTAAAATGAAATCATTATTCATTATGTTAAATCTGCTTGGGCGTTTACAGGATACTTTTTTAGTTAAAAAGAACATATTTTGTATCTATTCTATGATATTTTAAGTACCAGTATATTTCCAGTGTATAGTAAAAGTAGTTATTATTTTGTTAGTAAAAGACTGTATGGACACTGGTTCTGATATAAATAAATTGATCAATACCTGTTTATGGGACATATAAAAATAACATCCATTTTTAAGAATCGCTTATTCAGTCAGTCACAGCGAACTTACATCATTCTCATTCTCTTCTATTTCTTAAAGGGACGTGTCATATGGGGGAAAAAAAAAAATGCATCACGTCAAAATCAAGAGCATGTGTCTTGGAATTTTAACCAGGTGGGAAACTATAACGCAAGGCAGTAAATACTATAGCCTAGAGGTTTCCACTCGATGATGTCACTGGCTTTGCAGGGACATGATTGAACGTTTGGTAGACGCAAAGGAAAAGCCCAATTTTACATGCCGTTGGCATTTCAAACAAAGTAGAGGAGTTCGCAGCATGCATCATGTTTCATCACTTAGTCTATTTTAACTCACTAAACAGCATAATTATTGTATCTAGTGTTTTCATATTGTTATGAACTTATGAGCTGTATTGAAAAGAGGAGAATACAGCGGATCAAGGTTTTTTAAACAAATCTTGTATCATAATTGCTGCGGAAATAATGTCCTGTTCATCACAACATTTGTCCAGTGTATGGGTTTTACACCAAATCAGGTAAAAAATTATTTTTGTAATGTTAAAGGAAAATATAAACATCTTACTAAAAATGACCGTTAAACACTTAAAAGTAAAACCAACCATGTATGGCTTTCCTCCAGGCTCTCTGTTTATAAACGTCTTACCCGAAAATGACTGTTAAGTATTTAAAAAAAAAAATAGTAGTAATAATAACAGTAATAAGAAGGGCAGCTTGCTTGCTTAGTGGGTTATAACACTACAGTCACATTCCTTCAGGGAAGTGGGTTCACTTCCTTTTCCTGTCTCTGTGGATGTTCTCCATTCGTGTATGGATTTCCTCCAGAATCTGTTTTTTGTTTTTTTTTTTTCCCAGCATGTTCTTACAAGTTTTGTTAATTGGTGACTCTAAATTACCCATTGTGTATGTGAGCAGAGTCCTAGGGTGTCCCCTGCCTGTCCCCAGTGCTTTCTGTGTCTCATGACCCTGTAGAGGATAATTGGTTATGGATTATTATTATTATTATTAGTAGTAGTAGTAGTAGTAATTCTCTGTCTAAAGAAGTGGTCTTTTTACATTGTCTGCAGTGTGTGTGCGTGTGTGTGTGAGACCAAGCATGCATGCTCTGTAATGGACTGGCTTCCCATCCAACATGTCCCCTCCATCACACCCTGTGCTTCTGTGGATGGCTGCCAGGCTCACTGTAATCCTCATTCGATAAACAGTTACGGAAAATGCATGGAAGAATGAGCAGAAGGACAACAAAATCAGCAGTTAGTCAGCTTTTGCTATCCTAGGAGGAAAGGCACACGGTTGTTTTATCTCTACATGACACAGGTACCAGTTTTTCTGGCATGAACCCCGAAGTCAGCCACATGTTATAAGCCACACGCCATGAGATTGCACTGAAAATCCCACCACCACATGTCGTCTGTTCACATTGTCAGATCATTTCATTGCAACAGGCTGGTGTAGTCAGCCTGTAGTCTGGAGGCCATAAATCTGTCTTTAAAAATAAATAAAACCAAGTATCGTAAAGTTTGAAACTGGTTATGAATGGCACATACCCTGCCCTTCAGAATTTTTGTTTCTTTAATGAACAATGTGGTTTCCACAGCAATGGTGATTTAATGGTAATCATTACATCCCATTAAAATATCAACAGGATGCCTGCAGTCTAATCAGTCTTGTTGTTGCCACAGTAGAGTGAAAAAATCTGATGCTTTGTGTGTATCATATTGTACCACTATTCTGAGGATCCCAGAGAGAGACTGACAACATCTGTTAGTCAGCTGAGACCAAGAGGAAGGCTGGTGAGGCTATCGACATTATTACTATGCTTCTGGAAAGTTTTATTGAAGGGATTTATCATTGAGTGCACAGAAAAAATGACTGTTATCCCCTAATTTACAGTGTCAGCTGGCTGAGCCTCGTAAATAACTCAGAAAAATGGGTAGTTTTTCTTCCTTAATAGCAGGGTTTATGCAGGGAAATACTGTCACAGAGTTTTAACATATGTTTATGTCCATCAGTTAAAAAAATGACATAAAAATGGGCTTGTGGCATGAATAACAAAAGCTTTTGAGGCAAAGCTGCAAATTTGTCCTTGCCTTGGTCACAAAGGTAACCTCAGTCTCCTGAGTCGAATGGTCTTTTGTCTTTTGTCTTATTCTCTGCTGACTGCCCCTTCATCTCTGACAAGAAAACTCAAAAAGCTGGCTGTTTACCCTTTCAACCAACTTGCAAAATCAGTAAAATTTGTGTTTTAGAACAATATATAATTTTTCTGCCTCAAGCTATAGCTGTAAACCCTCGGCATGTTCCTCTCGAAAAAATTAGAATCAGAATCAACTTAATTCTCCATGTGTAGTCCAAGTACTAGGAATGTGTCTTGGTGCATTTGGTTACAGTATAAAATAATTTACAAGTAACAGAATGTATTCAAGTAGGGTGTAGTGTGGGAACCACCCAGACAGTCCAGTGTTGAAGAAAGAAATATTAACAGAAAGAGAATAAATATTATGAAAGACAGACACATAGGTGAAAAAAAAGAATAAAAGGGTAACAGATGAATAATGGGGAGGATGGTTATTTGTAAGTTTGTGTATTATAGAACCTTGTTTCATTAGAATGTTGAACAGTAGGGAAAAACAAACAATTAAAAAGAAAATTCTCTTATTTGAGAAAATCCTTCAAATATTCGGCTTTGAAAAGCTGGATCTGTAACACAGGACGTTTCAGTGAAATTCAGTCCGTGACCAAATGTATAACATTTTTCCCAGGGACATCTTGAACAAGTTAAGAGAGCCAAATAGTCTAACTAAATACGATCTAATTAAAAGTAGCTAAATGTGTACATAAACTCAGACAGATAACTATTTTTGAACATTTTATAGTTGACCCCCCCCACCACCACCTTATTTGACATGGCTTCTCCTGACTGAAGACTGAAGCAGTGAGTCAGAGTCCCCGACAGTGTCTGCTGTTTGCATGCCCTGGACCATGTGATAATTGAGAGCCCATCTAGTCGATACAACTGGTCACTTCCTGTCACGCAGTTCTGACCTAGCTCCGGGGAAATCAGATTGTTGGGAGCTGCTTTTGAGCACCGTATTAAAATCTAGTGACAGAAGCTCTAAAAGACCACATCACTGTCTGCAGAAGGACCTCCCTCCCTCACACAGGTTACAGCCCCTTTGGGTAGGTAACTGATCTTGACGTTGGGAGTCAGCCGCGAACTCTGATCCCAGGAATTAATCAAACACAGAAAAACATGCATCCGTGAGCAGTTCAGTCTGTCCGGAAAGCTGAATGCGAGGTTATAACAAGCTCAATTGAAATGAAAGACAGAGATTAAAAAAGAAAAAAAGCATTTTCTCACAATAAGCCATTTCAATTAATGAGAATGTTCTTAGTGTTTGAGATTTGGCTGGTCTTCAAGTTTCTGTTTAAATAAATGTGTTGGAGTTAGCCTATGGAATTGTTTCCTTTCTCCAAGTTGATACATGCTTATGAACTCCTGAAAAGTATTATCTATGATCCTGCCAACTTTTAAAGAGAGCTAACATACATCTTTCAAATAACCGCAACATTTTATAAAAACGAACCTTTGGGGATGCCAGCAAAAGTAAAACTCAAATAATGTCCTGTCTAGACATACTGTATGTAGTAATTTTTACATAATATTTCTCACGAGCCCATTTTTCCCAGTGTCCACGCGATTGGCACCTACAGGAGCCTTGGCGGTGCAGATTGGACGCCTGCTATTTGCTGGGTGGTTTTCTCATTTCCTTTTTAGTGTTGCGCCAGGTCCTGCTCCTCAGTGATGGTGTGACTCCTTCCAGGCTTCTGCCACTTCAGACGTTTCTCCTGTGCCGCCTGTGAGAATGGGCCTTTTCACGGGGCCTTTTCACCGTCTGGCCACGGTGAGGCTTGAAGTGAGGGTGCCGCCTGATGGGGTGAGGTTGTGGAGAAGCCCATGGGGTTAGATCTGTCTCCTCTAACTTGCTGGAGCCTTGCATCTACAGTAATATGTTTCTCCTTAGGGACGGGTTAACTGCTCTCATGAGCAGGCCAGATTAAATTAGAAACCGCAGAGAGGCAGAAAGACCCCCAAACCCCGTGGCTTTCTCTGCCTGTATCTCTCAGAGAAAAACAATCAAATGAGACTTCCTGCTTAGGGTCACTGTGATCAGATTGTACTCATAGGAAATCAAAGTTAAAAAAAACACAAAAAAATTGCCATCAGAGAAGTTTTATTTTATCACCACTCTTGAAATGAGATCTCAGCCGCTTCTTCTCCTGACCATCATGAGTGCAAAGTCCTGATTTAAAAACCCCCCTTTTCAATTCATTGATTATCCAGTTGCAGTTTCGGCATTCTGTTTTTCAAACAATAAAAGTCAATTATGAATTTAATATTGTGATACCTCGATTTGATCCAAACGAATAAGGAAGCTTTGAGCAGTAATAGTTTTACACATGACTGCACACATCAGTAATTTGTATACAGTGCTAACTTTTGGTACACATCTTCTAATAAAATATTTAAGTAAAGTGGAATAAAATCCTGTGGTGCCACAGTGGTCAGCACTGTTGTCTCACAGCTCTGCTCAATGTGCGTGGAGTTTACGTGTCCTCCTTCAGTTCCTCTGGTTGTCTGAAGACATCTAATTATGCTAAACGGTACACTGCCTACATGCAGTGCGTGTGTATGTGCATTATAATAGACTTTCTTCCCATCCAGGTGGTAGCCTAGCCTTGTACCCTATGCTACCCAAGTTTCCCACAACACACTGACTGGGATAAGCAGTTAGAAGATGGATGGAATGAAATCCATTAATGAAGTTGTGATGTAGAACAGCAAAAATGTTCTATGTGTGTAGATAGTGTGTTTGATAAGATCGGTGCCCAGAACCTATTGACAGGTTTAGTCATTCTTTTTATTGCGTCTGCTGTCTCCCTCTTCTCTGAAAAGAAGTTCTCAATCTCCACTTTCCCTTCATCTGTGCCATTTCACCACGAGTGGGGGCCACGTCTAGACTCTTCTATCTGATGAGGTTTCATCTATCGCTGGAGAGAGGGGGCTTTTTGTTATCTGTGGATCTAATCTATTGTCCCCGCAGCGATTTCTCTCTTTAGACTCTCCTGTCAGAGGCTCAATTGGGCTGGCGACCTTCAACCTGGCGTACTTCCCACAATATGAAATCTGTTTTTTTTTATTTTTTGTTTTTTTTATGAGGGGTGGGGTTTTGGCTTTTCTTGTTGGGTTTCAGAATTTGATAGCACTTTGTGAGGGTTATAGAGAAATTCAGTCCAGTCCCGAGGCTCCAATGGACAGGATCCATCCATGTCTCCTCAAGCCTTGACTGGCTGTGGGCTAAGGTTCTGGGTCAAGACGAGAGAAAGGACATTAATGATGGGTTTGTTTGTTTAGAGTTCCCATCTATGAATGCTTTACAGTGCTGTATAATAAAGTCAAATAAAGTCATTTTATTTCCCACGGTGTCTTTCCTGATTTTTGTACCATGACTGAACCAACCATATCTTTGCTAGCAATAAATTGTATGGTCGTTTATATTTTTAGTCAAATTATTAACGCTACAAATGCTAATACTATTTTCACTGGAAACTGTATGTTTAAGCCATAACTGAGGTGTTTTTAAGTGAACTCTGACTGCCGCAAGATAATGTGTTTCCTACGCAAGAACGAGGTGTTTACCTGCAAGACCTTGAAGTTTCTTGACTAATCCACAAGTGATTTTGTGATTGCATTTAACTTGCCTTGTAATTTTCTAGACTTAATCCACTTAATCTTTCCATATCTTTTCTGGGTTTTACTTGACAGAGGAAGCATGTTATAAGTCTGAGTAAAATGAATGAAATAAGTTGCTCTTTAATATTTTTAAGTGGGCCTGATCAGAGTCACAGGGGGCCTAGGGCCCATCCAAGGTAGCTCCGAGTACAAGGCTTGGATAGACAGTGGATGGGATGCCAGTCCATCACAGCATACATGCAGAGATGGGACTGAAACATAAAGCCCTGAGGTATGGGACAACAATGCTGCCCTCAATTACGCTTACTCATTACATGGTGACCATCACATTACATCTCTTTGGAGCCTTTTGTGATCTTTACTTCGTCAATCAACATGGTGACATTTTCAGACGTGTTTGAACTGATATAAGGGTGTATCCACAGTCTACATGGGAAAAAAAAATATGAGAAATGATTACAGTTTAATATTCAGTTCAGTTGTAGACAGAGGTTCTTTTATTCCATTGCAGATTAGAACATGTTTTTCTATGGTGGGTACAGTTTGACTGATGCAGACAAACTGACTTTCATGAATTAAACTTTTAATTTCACTTGTTGGCATTTCATTTGAACACCGTAGATGGAAAATTGTTCTCATGAGCGCTAGAAAACATGACAGCAGACAAAATGCTTCTATTTTTACTTTATTTATGTTACTATAGCTTACACGTATTGCTTGAAGAATTCACTGGACTACTCTAAGATTATAATATAAAATGTTTCAGGGGTGATCCAAATGTGTAGTTTTCCTCAACATTGTTTGTAAAAACCAAATATTTCAAGTTGTGATTTAACAGTAGAACACATTCCTAAAAAAATTGTCCAGTCATGTCCATTCACTTCTGTTATTACCTTGTCAGCTCTGAGAGAAGCTTTCGATTACATCCCAGAATCAAGTTGCAGTTGATACAACCTGATGTTCTGGCAACACAACGGGCAGGAAGTCCTCTCCAATGAAACAGAATCCTCCATGTAATTAAACCATAAAGAAAATTGCATTTATTTTTTGCATGATTTCCCTTTGCATACCTATATAATAATGTTGGCATTTATACCTTTGAAGTCCTTCTGACAGTTCTAAATTATGGCTTTCGTCAAGCAATCATGGATGAGAGAGAGAGAATGGGAGAGAGAGAATGGGAGAGAATGTGAGAGATAGATACAGGGTAGTCAAAAGAGAAACAATTAGAGAGAGGACACTATTTAATTTTTTGTTCACTGTCAACAGCAGTTTAGGCTCTAATCCACCTTGTTCCATGTGATAACGAGAACAGTGAAAATAGCTATGATAAGTACTCCCTATTCAAGTTTCTTACATCATAAGTCTGACACAGTATACACTCCTGACTCACTGCATCCCTGTCCTGGGTAAGCAGTTGGAAGATGTTGTTGTTATTATTATCATTATTAGTATTATTATGGTGACTTACTTGGTAGCAAAGCTGGCTCACTTCTCCAGAGTACCACCTCCACTCTGTTTTTTTGGAGTCTGCACGTTCTCTCCAGGTTACCTAGCTTTCTTCTCACGGACAGATGTGCAGTTATGGTGTTTGCCTAGCTAAATTATCCAAAGCATATATTTGTGTGTGAGTATGTGCCCTGCAATGGATGGGCATCCCATCCAGGATGCACACCAGCCTTGTGCCCTGTGATAGACTGGCATTTCATTCAGGGTGCACACCAGCCTTATGCCCTGTGCTGCCTGGGATAGGCTCCAGGGAACTCTGGCCAGGATATGTGGTTGGAAGATGGACTGATTATCAGATGTTTTTCTAGAGTTCTCAGCAAATATTGTTCTGTTATTTCTCACAATGTATTATTGCGGCTGTAAATGACCAATATGGGCTCATTACTTGTGTTACATCATGCCTCGTCTGTTTCTCATCTTTTTCCAGTATAGACATAAGCAGAAACCTGGAATCTAACAAGTAATGGTTGTTCACAGACCACAAGTAGTCTTGAACTTACAACACTCATTGATCAGAAAACAGTTCCATACAATGGCACTATGCAAGATTCTTCAATCACCTGATAACAAGGGACACATTTTTTTACACTGTACCGGTGAGGAATGCACATTGCCCCACTGGGCTGTGCAGACTTATCACTAAGAATACATGTGAAGCCATGTGGGATGGGTGACAATGAGACATTTCAAATTACACCCAAATTCATTCAAATGCTCAATCCATGTACAAAGACAGCCATACCTCAGTCAGACTGGTACTAGCAATAAGGAGCTGTTGAAAGATTTCCACAAGTTTAAAAAAAAAAATGTGAAACAAATATCCTTTGAAAAAGAGCATTGGTACCAGACCGACACTAACTTTCATTCTAACTTTTTTTGCAAACTTAACCAAGCTGCTGAACATTTTATAATTGAAGAGCTTTGTTTTTCTTGAAATTTTCGGGTATGTAATGGGCCTTGGATGTCACATTAGCGAGTGTTTTTCCAGGGTGTAAAAGTTTAAAAAGCTATCACATGAAACCAAACTGAAGCACATCTGAAAATCATTACAACACTTACAATTTTTCATTGCTTCTTTAATATTTCATCCAAATATTAATGGAATGATTACGAATGTTGTCTTCGTGAAGTTTTGGTGCCCCTGTGTCATTTTTGGTGGTTTCCTTTGTATTGAGCTTCTTACTTAGGACAGATCTTCTCAGGGTACGAGAGCAACCGAGATTACATTTTTTCCCGCATGTTTTTTTCATTTTTTTTTCGAGCACACACATGACTGAAACCATATGTCGTGCGCAAAAGTAACTTGTTTTGTGACAGCGTAGCCCAGCCGTTCCTCTCCAGCCAGTTCTCCTTCTCATGTCAAAGTCGCTCGCCAGAGACAGGGAAACTGGAGAAGGTCAGTCGGTGGGTAAGCAGAGAACAAAGTCGTTGTGCTTTTCGGTGCATGCTGGATCTAAGGAGGAAATGGCTTTGCCGCCAAACAGTCAATTACATGTAATTACAATAATTCAACCTTGGAAGGTGGTTTATTCAATTTTTTTTATGAGGTTTTTCCTTTCATATGGCTAAGCATCCTTATTGGGGCGGTTTACAAACAACGCATGATACAATGTGAAATAGATACAGTCCTCTCTCCTCAATCTTTCATTTTTCTATTACTTCTCCATGGACTTGGCCTAGCCACTTATTTCATCCTCCCATTCTTCCTGTCTCCTCTCCCCAGTTCTGAGGTTCGCTCAGAAATGGAAACCATAATCTGATGTTTGGCGTTCCTCAGATCCACATCTCACACCATGACACGGGTCAGTTGATCAGAAACTTGGCGCTTTGATGGCAACTTCAAAGACGAGGCTACGAAATGTCCCCTTTTTCTACTATTTTAATACGGAAAACTCCCATTATTCTTAATATGCAGATGGACGTAAGGAAACATAAAGCTGACGGAAACGGTGGTGGCATAAGCTACAATCTGTAGCCGGTCACATACCATCCTGTTAATTGTTTGCTTTCATTTGTTCCAGATAGCAGTCCTCCCAATAGTCATGCACATTTCAAAATGACTACTGGTGTGATTATTAATGGTATTAGCAATGTTGCTGTGTATTACAACACTTAATCAGCAAACTGATCTGACAGTGGTGGGTCCAGGTTCCCACCTAGGTATGAAGACCATTCAGGAGCATATGCACATTCGAGGAATCTGTATGATGTTACTCTGTTGTAAGAAAGGCTTTAAAAATTGCTTAATAAGTCATTAAGCAAAGTATTAAAATTCTACATGCTCAGTGACAGTTGGTTTTGGGCTTAATGGATATGGGTTCCTGTTGATATGCATAACGCAATGTCTCCATCAGTATCTTTTAGCAATGAATTTATTTCTGAAGGACCAAAAATATGAGGAGTAAAATGATGGGAGGAACGAATGAAAATATTGTACCGTTTGCAATCAAGAGAGTTAGACATGGTATCGTGGCCCAGAATCTCTCGTGAATAGGCTTTTCATCGCTGCTGATTCTGGTACAGGCCTGTAAGTTTTCAAGTATATTTTTTTTGGCTGCAACTGGTCATCAAACAGTCAATTTGGGGTTCCTTTCACTCTAATCCCAGCAACTCCTCCCTCTGTTCCTGGGCAATCAGTTGCCGATAGGTAAGCCTTAGCTCAGCAACAACATAAACGCTGGACTTGCCCACCTGACTCCTTCCATGTCAAGCAACTGAGGGAGGAGACTTTTGCCAGGCTGGGTTGAGTCAGGGGACACTACGGCAAAAGTCATGCCAGCTTGTATTCATTAGAACGGGCCTCGTGTGTGAACACAACACGGGGATCTCTGATTTTAAGTAGTGGGTAACAGGATAGTGATACGATGGGTTTAAAATGTATATCCTCTCTAGGGGACAAACCTGAGGCCCATTCTAGAAAGCCAGTTTAACAAATCCTATAGTTACACCTGAATTCTGATTGGAGAAAACCGAACACCAGACTTTAGGATTTGTCAATTTCCTGTATCTCCCTGAATTTCTCCAGTTAGAATTCTGGTTTGATTTATTAAACCTGCTTTTTGGAACGGGCTGCAGATCACCCAATCACAAGCATAAAAATGCAAACGTAGACAACAATATGCGAATATGTGTATAAGGTAAAGGTGTAGATATTAAAATGTGTTCCTTAAATCCTGAAATGGGTCACAAGCTTATCATAAAAGAACGAAGTTGGTGCTAATCAAGGTTACCTGACAGAGAACAGAATTTACTCAGTTTACTGAAGCCCAGTTTACATGACAGAAAGTCAGTGAAGAAACTTCAGACTGTAGATTCAGTCCCTGAACAGTTAAAATGGTTTTGGTTTTGTATTATTAAATCGTGAATCTCAAAGGGTCTTGCAGGCTCAGTCACAATATCCCTTTTCCCTTGTTTGTTTTAGGTATTGTGCTGCCAAGGCACAGTGAGACAGCAGGGCTCATGGGAGCAAATTTGCCCTTATTGCAAACAGTCAGCGTTGCAAACCTGCCTGACTGTGAACCCATCAGTGAAGGAACCATGAAATCCTGGGAGAGATGACATCACAGTGCCCCGTCCGGTGCTGTGGATCACAGGACACACACCCCTTCTGTGGCTCATGTATTCTTCTGCAATGTGCGCTTTGTGTAGACAAATCATAGCCGAAGGATCCTATTTGGGCCACACCTTTGTTAGTCTTCGTGAATTGTTAACAAAAGGATTGTACTGGTTCTACTCAGCAGGGCCAGGAAAGTCATTTGTTGGACATCTGAAATTCATGACACTTAGAAAAATGAACTGGTTTGCGTGAGTTTTTCACCAAAGTAGGGTGACCAGATGTCTCCAGTGATATGCAAAAAAGATCTTATTTTAATAAGACCGTCATCCTGTGAATTAAATCCATCCATCTTTGGACCAGTTACGGAATGCAGGGTCATAGTAAGTATGGAGTCTATCCCAGGAACATCCTGGGCAGAACGCCAGCCTATCACAGGGCACATACTCGCCCACTATGGGCAATTTATAGAGATCATGTCACCTGAAGGTACGTCTTTGGATTGTGGGAGGAAATTCATGCAAACACTGAGAGAAGATGTAAAGTGTGCACACACAGAGCCTGGGTTGGATTCGAATCCCCTGTAGATATTTGCATACAGTGCTACCAAGAGAACTGCACACACACGTATTCTTGAGAGTTCAGATTTGCTATTTGATAAATCAATGTGGATGTGTCAGTATGTTATAATGAAACGATTCAGCTTTTGAATGTTCAGTTTAGTCAAGTTTACTTCTGGAGGTTTTACTTGTATTTTCCACACAATCATTGCTGGAACCAGACTCCAGCTTTCAAACACTTTCATAATGAAAATAAATCAACCCTTTGTCGACCTGCAGGCCCTGAGATGTGCTCTCTTATGCAGCTGGAAATTTGGCATAAACAGCCATAAACAACCATCTTTAGAGTCTCTGTTAAGGAAAATATACTTCAATTACATGCTGTCAGCAGAGGTTCATTATAACCCACTCTTTCCACTTCAGATACTAGTGATGGCACAAATGAGGCTTCAAAACCAATGGTGCGTGAGAGTATCCTGAACTAACCAATCAATGCTGGCACAAAATAAGGCTTCAAAACCCGTGGTAGCTTTGATTGGAAGTTTGAGGTACACCCACCAAAGATGGGTTTTGCAGCCTCATTTTGTGCCATCACTATCATAAACCTTATTGTACCAAGCCTGACAGCTAGTGCACGTTTTGTTGTTACTCTGTAGACAAGGCGTAGCATAACTCTTGTAACAAAAATGACTTATGTACGGCAATGGTTGTTCACCTACATGCATCGTTTAAATCCAGAACACTCCTGTGGATGATGATGTTGAACCTGTTTAGTGCTGCGAATAAGTATTTGCCTCTTTCCTGATTTTTTCTTATTGTATCTTTTCTGGATATTTTCAGACTTTCAGACTAAATCTAATATTAATGGGAACCTGAGTGTACAAATAACACATTTTTTTTTTACTTATCTCATTACTTTAATGCATAAAGTTACACCAATTACCACCGTGTGAAAAAAGTAATTGCCCCCAAGCTAAATCAACTCATTTAAAGGGATAATTAGAGTCAGATGACAAAGCACAAGCCAGCTTGATTACAGCCTGCTCTGCCCAATATAAATCCCATTTATTTTGATCCTTGTCATCAGAGTGAAGTTGCCAATGCAAAGGTTTAACAAGCACATTATACCATGATCAAAAGAAATTCCTGAAGAAATCCAAAAAACGTTGTTGCTATCTATCAGTCTGGAAAGGGTTATGAAGTAACATTGATGGAGCTGTGGTTTACCATGACTCCACAATCAGAACGAGATTGGGTAAAAATCAGATTCCTGGGAGAGCAGCAAGATGGTTAGCAACTGCTTACTAAGAAGAACATGAATACTCATTACAAGTCTGTCAAGAAGCACCTGGATGGTTCCCTAAGAATGTTCCTTAGACAAACAAGTCAATGATTGAACTATATGGATTTAATGGCTCCTGCTGTGTCTGGTAAAAAATAAATGTGGCTTTTGACAGTAAGAACCTCATACTAGCAGCCAAAGATGAGCAAGTCTGCATCAGAATGGGTGAGATGTTTGATATGGATCCACCTGAACCCACTTGAGATGCATGGCAGGAACTGAAGTGCAGATCATGGTCGGAAACACACAAATGTCATTGAGTTAGAATAGTTCTGCATGGAGTAGTGAGCTAAAACTCCTCCATAACAATGAACTACTGATAATGAATCACAGGAAGCATATGGTTGCAACCACTTTTGAGAGCGTGGGGGGGTCCTTGTTGACTTTTGGACAGCATAAGGCTTTAAGTTCTCCGCCACCATTCAGACATGCCGCATCATTTCTAGATGAGGTACATAAAACACTGTTTAGGGGGACTTTTGACCTAATAGTGTTCCCAAAGGCAGACTGGGCCCTGATTACAACTCCCATTTGAGTTATGCTGTTGATCAACTTTAAGCAGGATCCTGTAGGATCATATCATGGTTGCTCTGTCAGAGGAGGGGAGTTAAGCAGGGCAGGATGCCTTGAAGTGCTGTGTCATTCAGGTTCCTACACCGCTGATTGTGAGTGAAGAGGGCCAGTGGATTCCATAGTGGACTGCAAATGACTGGACCTGGGGATGAAACTATAAATAAGTTAAGGGATATGCAAAATAGTTACTGTTTATATAACTGTTTCTGTACAATAAGGTTCTCATATAACCTCTGCATGCCTACACTCTTTTGTTCCTGTATAACCTAATGTTACTTAATTGAAAGCACACACTTTCACAAAAGCTGAAGTGCATCATGACTCAAGAGGAGCAGTAATGGCAGGGAGTGCAATGGAGTCTGGAAGGTGCAGAATTACCAGAATGGCCCAACGTCTCGCCAGAATGCAGGGCACCCCACCAGGGGGCAGACTACTAAGCAGACCCTGGACACACTGGTCACATGACACCAGAATTAGAAGAATTTGCACAAGTACTACATTGAAAGAAAGAAAAACAGAGGACGTTTTGACCATAATGTACGGGTTCAACTTTGACACGGCCTTTCCAGGACTGCTGACAAACTGGTTGACTGTCGTTCCCAGGAAGTGGCTACTGTTAACATAGCACAAGGAAAGCTGAGTGCTTAAAGGGTTTTGACAGGGCTGTCTCCACTCTGATTTCCTGTATGTCGGCGGTGACCAGCCAGGAGGGCCTTTGTAAAGGGCCTTGTCATAGGAAGCACGCTGGGCATCCGTCTCCACAGGAACCCAATCTTTCATGTCTAGGATGAGCTGTATACGAGCTTCACGTCTGGATCTGGCTCATCACTTTAGGAAAACATAATTGGTCAAGTGATGAGTTGATGAGTCTAATACTGATATTCCCTTTTAAGGGAGCTGAAATATGAACAAACTTGAAGTTAATGTATAAGTCTGGACCATTTTGAAAGCCAATAACAGCTGGCTTATTTATTTGGTGAGCAGTAAAGCATCATGTATAATAAGAGTGACCATGACTATATTATAGTGAAACTGCACTCTGATGGCCAGGCTCCCACTTTAGTATGTGTTGCTATCCAACTCCAGAGCGTAAATGAAGTTACACCAACCTTCTACAGACGCACATGTACTCGAGCACATGGTGACTATCCCCAGGGAAGACAAAGTCGTGACTTTCGTGCTGCTGTCTCCCCGACTTGCCTGTTTTCAGCTTTTCCCTTTCTTCTCATCAGGCAACGAATGGCAATTAGAGCAGGAGAAACTATCAAGTTTCCAGCTAAAGCGCTTCACCTACTTGGCAGTAAATACCAGCTGTTGGGGGTCTCTTTTGTCATTCGAACCGGGACGACCCCGGTCTTGTTTCAGGACAGAGTCTTCTTGAAACCTAGGGCAGTATGGAAACCCGTAAAGACACATGGAGTTACAGGCGCCTTTCATCTGACATGCTTCCCAGGGTAATGAGTTTTCACAGGAATGATGTGTGCACAGGATGCCATGCTGTTTTCCTGTTTACATAAATATAAGAAGACAGCTGAAGAGAGACAGCGCAAATTTCAAATCAGAGTTATAAGCATTTTGAAGCACTGCAGCTGAAGTTATGCTGTAACATCATTTATTTTCTCTTTTATGGATAAAATGGGAGAGAATTGGTTAATATATTATGAATGTAATTTTGATATTCACATTATTGAGAAACACCTTGACAGGTCTGTTGTTGATTTTAAAGCTGATGTGTGCATTATGTGGCATAAAAGAGAGAAGATGGGGGACCTGCTGGATCTTCCAGACCCGAGTAACAGACAGCCCCAGAATGCACCTTGTTTGCTAATCAATGTTCCAGTCCTTAGCTTTCTTCCGAAGGTATTCCTAACCTTCTGCGAAAGCATGCAGGCGCTCAGGGAGAATGTGAGGCTGCCCCCGTTCTGGGATTATATTGCCCTCGCTGGCAGTGGTGTGGGGAGGGTAGGGGGGTGGCACTAACGAGAGGAGGGCCGGCACCCAGGGATGGGGGGTGGGGAGGCGGTTGGGGCCGGAAGATAGATGGAAAGGTGCGGGAGCCCCACTGGGACTGTGTCTCGGAGCCTGTCTCAGGCTCGCCGCGGTCCCGCAAGCACAGAGGGGCAGCCCCTCCCACGCCTCTACTCCCCATGCCCCTCTGTTACAGTCAGGCACCCCCCCAGCTAAGGCCTCTCATTAGGCCTAGTTTCACTTCAAAGTCTGCTTTATCAGCCATCTCTAAAGGCAATTAGGAATGGATGGCTTTGAGCATCAGACACTAGGTGACATCAGGGGGCCTCTCTTCATTGTGCTCCTTTGCAGGCGATGGACATTGATTGAGAGGATGTGATCGCAGGCCTACTGCCCTCTTTGACTGGTAAACAGTAGAGTAAAATGGTGTGTAATTAACTGACAGTCAAAGCAGGTTCTGTTTAGTGTTTGACAGGCACGGTGGGGGATTTGGTGGGGGGGGGGTTATTCAGCTTTAGGAACAAAGTAATGAAGGCCTTTAGAACAGGTCTCCAGGACAATGGCAGGGCCATTAAAAGAGACACCTAACAGTCAATACACCAAATATTTACTTGCCTACTTTTGACAACCCTAAAACATACACAGGGCTTCTGTGTATAAAGGTGTGCTACACACATACAGATGGATGAACATGTATCAGAATTTAAAGGCGGACAGCCCAGTGCCTCAGTGGGTCCCACTGTGGCCTTGCACCTCCCAGACTGGAGGTTTGAATTCCGCTCTTTTTCTTATTCTCCTTAGATGCTCTGGATACTGTAGCTTCTTCATGTAATACACAGGCATGCAGTCAGGTGATGTGGTGTCTCTAAATTGCCTATAGTGGGTGGAATCCATCCAGGGTATACCCCGGACTTGTGCCCTGTAGTGGACTGGCATCCCATCCAGGGTGTACCCCAACCTTGTTCCCTGTGATGGACTGGCTTCCCATCCAGGGTTTTACCCACATTGTTCCCTGTGATGGACTGGCTTCCCATCCAAGGTGTACTCCAGCCTTGTGCCCTGTGATGGACTGGCATCCTGTTTAGGGTTTTACCCACGTTGTGCTCTGTGCTGCCTGGGATAGACTCCAGCCTGCAACTCTGTACTTGATAAGTGGATGGTTAATTTTTTGAGAGAGACATGCAAAGATGATGAGACAGAGGCATTCTGGGATTGTCCTTATTGTGGCTTGTGGATCTCAGCAACAGTAATCCATGCTTTCCATGTGGATAAAGCGATTTGGTTCATCTGGGCCTGGTTATCCTCACAGAGCCCACAGTGCCCGACCCAAACCAGGAACGCGGATCTGCACACAGCAGGACATTTGCAAACTAAGCTTTCTCTCTCTCTCACTGCCTCCCCATCCCTCTCCCTTTTCCCTAATGTTCCTACGTGTTAACCGACACTGTGGATTCATACTGGCAAATAAATACACGCCCACAAGGCTGCATACAAGAGCTGATTAACTGACGCACGGGGGCTGAATGTCTCAGCTTCAGACATGCAAAGCCACAGGAACATTCCAGTTATAAAAAAAACACGATTTGTCAGTCAAAATGTCCTACAACTCAACAAACCACCGAATTAACAACAAACCACACAAGCTATGATAAAGTGCCTTACACTTTACATATACACTGTACAGCTTTTAGTAAAAAAAGAATATATTGACATATATAATTTATGCATGTATATAATTTTAATTCGCAATATATACAAACAGTGTGTAATATACAGTATATGTTTGTGTGCATGTAATATATGTAATGACAGTAGTGGGATTAACATGAAAAGACTTGATAAGGAAATAAATCTAAAGAAACATGACAGATAAATATAAAAATCTGCTGTGCCTATTATCTATGGCTGTAAATGCCTAATATGGTTTGCACTGAGGGCTTCTTGTCCACACAGCCTGAAAAATGAAGTACCGTGGTGTGTATATTCATTTTCCCCTAAGATACACATCATCTTCTTCAAATCTGCATATTTGTGACTTCGGTCATTTTCCTTTGCCACACTTTTTAAACGAATCAGTTGCAGGTTATGGGTTCGGTGCCTCTCGATACACCCCAGCTTGTGACCTGTCGTGGTTCCGAATTAGCTGACCGAGCTGAAATAAAACAATAGCACGAGTAGTTCATTAATACGTCCTGTAATTGCATCTCTCTGGGTTGCTCAGGGTGACAGCCATGCACATGTAGTGTATCTATGGACGTCTTGTGGCACCAGTTGATCCTACTGGCTGCCTGAATGGCAGACCGAGAACAAAAAACCACAGCTAAAGTGAACTAACCTGCAACACTGACTTCTTCAGATGTTAATCTGAAGGCCTTCACCAGTAATTACATTCTGAATTCTCACTTTTCCTGTTCAGTTTTAGTTGTCCAAAAACAAATTGTTAGGCAAGCTGGCATTTCTAAGCTGGCCACCGTGGACTGGCCTCCCCTCCAGGGTGTCATCCAGCCTCTAAGACCTTCTGCTGGAAAAGTGCTGGGGTGCTGGATGGAAAACAACTTTAACTAAGGTCTTCCAAACTGCTCCTGAAGGATAGCCAGTATTATCCTAATGATAAGGATGGTCACAGGTACTCACATGAAAAAATACTCGGAAACCGAAATAGCTACAATCATTCCTGCAAACATGCATGTCCACCAATCTAAAGGCACACTAATAGTCACACGCACAAGTTACTGAGCCCACACAGATGTGTGAGACACAGAAGCGGAGAGTCGGGCTAACAGAAGCTCTTCATGTGCAATTTAATGGTGGAGGTGACCCCCTCAAATCAAATCAGACTTCAGGACCGATAATCAATCAGGTGGCCCATTTCTCAATTTAATGCCTTGAGGAGAAATACCATTGAAGGGACGTGCTGTGAGACCCACATAGTTACTACCTTACACACTGTACATGTTACCACATCATTCATCTCCCCCACCAACAGGCACACTGACTCTGGTCTTAACCACATGAACCATTTAGGGTGTCCGTGATCCGTTATTGTTCACTGTAAATCATATTAGATGACCCGGGCAATGCCTGCAAAGTTCCTGATGGTAAACAGCCTACTTGGAATGTTTACCAGATCTGCTTGCATGGCTCCTACAAGACTGATCCAGTTCAGAATAACCATATTCTGAGCATAGCGAACAGCTCTGGCGGAAATGCGAAGCCCAGTGGTACAGCAAATGTTTTCAGAAGCTGCAGTTGACGGACGGCCTTAGTAAGCACGATGATGAATGTGTGAGGTTTTGGAAATGATTAAGATCAAGCTTCACAGAGCGCTCCGAGTCCCTGTGGCTTTTATGACAGTTGACTTGCTGTTACTGTACGGGCCTCAGGCAGCAGGGCCTGAAGCTAAAGTCAGAAGACTGAAGAGCCATTATGTGAGATAATTACCTGTGCTAAATGATCTAATTAACCCCTTCTCATGCCATCTCCCATGAGGGAGAGGGTGCCATGTTGTGATCCCTTGCTGACAGCGAGGTCATCACCTGTCATAAAATAAATCTTTCTCCTCCAGCTGAACATTTTTACCTCAACATTCCAAAATGGTTTGAGCCAGAGTGTCCCGAGACTGTTTACCTGTCATGCCGTTCAGTTGTGTCAAAACCAATCCGACAATGGACGACCAAATGGAGGCTGGCATTGGGTTTGTGAAGGGGTGTGAATATTCACTGCATCTCAACTCCTGTGACTTGATTTTGACTTGATGCCTTCAAGGGGAAACCTTGTCCATCCTGCTGGATTTTCTCTGTGGCGAATCCAGTTTCACCACATTCCAAGACATTTTGACAGAACCATGCATCTCATTGCTCACAGGACTGCCTAGGTTATTAAAGTTTGGATCTAAACAAGACCTTGGTACTTTCTGGCTCTGATTGAGAATTGCTCTTGTGCCTTTCAGGATGGTACAGATTAGCCCCAATGAAACATGATGAAAGAGTCCTCTTTTAAGCTTTTTATTGTTATAGTCTACTAAACAATATCATAACAACAACAACAATAATAATAATTCTAAATAAAAGATTACTAATATATTTTCACATTAGACTGTTCTGTCTAAACTCTCAGTGTGCATGCACGCACACGCACACACACACACACGCACACATTCATACGTGGACAAAAGCATACTGAGAGACATGAACACTCAGACACATTACACACACACACTGCTTAATGTCTAAATCCTAGTTGACATGCTGCTCTACCGCCTCGCTGCATGTTATGTAAGGACACATACAAGGCCTATTGACAGACACCATGCCCTCCCACTTGGTTGCCCCCCAAATCCAGTGCCCCTATTTGCACACCAAAAAAAAAACCCGTGAAGCTTTAATGAAGTATAATTGACCCTGGGAAAATGTAAACAGCGTAACTGACCCCTGATCTGTGAAAGTAACCAAACGAAGCAAAATTCCCCGCGTGCGATTACACTCTATTTTTCCTCATTCCCGCCTTTATCCCCTGTCGGCTACGGATCTCTGTCAACTTTACTTTGCGGCGATTCAGGCCCCGATATGTTATGCAGAGCTGGGTTTCAATAAACGGGCATGTTAATTGTAAAATAAACATTGCCTTCTCCTCAAACCAGCCCTGCGTGATGCCAGTAGTTTAACAGTTAAGCCTCCTTTTGTTTCGTATTTGAAATCAGCTTGTGAAATCACATTCTTTGCCTAGCCTTACGAAATGACTTCAAATTAATTGATATGTCATAAACCTTGCCCTTTGGTGAAACAGGCACACATTAATTCTGTATTTCCATCCTTTAACGAGTAAAACAGCGAGTACTAAGTAACAATAAAAACAGACACTTTTTCAGTAAAACTAACAAACTAGCCAACATGCGGGTGATGATTTCAAGTTTTGGGAGTGTTGTTTCCTGGCTTTGGTTGCTAAATCGCCTCCAAGCTGGTCAACTTCCCCCACACGCACACTGTCAAATGCCTTTACTAGAAAAGGACTAAATGGGAGAAGACCCAAATTAACCTGCGATTAATTATCGACCCCCAACCTGTTGACTCCGTCCTTTGTTAGTAGACCACCCGCACAGGTGCGGGGGCTAATTAATTTGCAGTGAGCGTTGCAGGACTTGGACTGACACTCTGAAAATGCGCTTCAACACGCCGCAGGAAAAAAAAAAAAAAACTGGCAGCTGCTCTGTTTTGGCTATGTGGCCCAGAGGTATCTCCTTACTGAGGTTGAAGAGGCCACTATCAGCCATAATAACGTACATCTTCACTTAGACAGAGGGGTTTTCATCCGCATTGTTAATAAAAGCACACCCCTTTGGCCAACTTCTCCATCTGCAGATGATGGGAAGATTAAAGGAAAAAATAAATGAAAAGTATGAGTTGAACTGGGAGGCTTCTTGGGGGAACAGAAAAATGTTTTTAAAGGTCTTGCGGGATTTTAGGAAAAATATCCAAGATCAGAAGCTCGGACAGGGATTTTTTGTTGATTTTGGTGGACTAAAAAACCTGTTAAAATTCAGTGGGGCTTATATGGTTACCCCATCTCAGGTTATTTAGTTCCAGAAAGGCCTCCTTATTCATTGAATGTTCAGCGGTGTGGACAGAAAATGTCCTGAAAAGCACATCTGACCATCAAGGGAGGTGTTTAGCACTTAGAGTATGGAACTCTATCTGAAAATTACATCTTGTAAAAGTGGTTAATAAAAAAGTGTGAAATGGGTCCTGGCGCAGATGCCTGAATGGGGCATTTCATATGGGGAAATGCTGAATGGATGATTGTGGGGGGGAGGTTTGAATGTCAGACGCAAAGGAAAACTTATCTTATCTTGTATGTCTTTGTTGTGTTTGGCCTGGGGAGTCCATACCAAAAACGGCAGCCCGTAGAGAGAGAGACCTTTGAGTATCTCATTGTCAGCTGCTTTGAACAGTTACTGCTGACTGCTGCAAGTCAATCACACGCACACATACAGGCTCAGAATGCACGGCCACAAGAGGTCTTTTTCAGCACTTAACCACTGCAGATCAGGACTATAGGCAGGACCACCTTTGTTGATTCCAAGACAAGTCCAATGCCATTGAGTTAAAACCAAGTTCTAATAACAGTGATTGTTGTTGTTTAGTCACGCAGTTGTGTCCGACTCTTCGTGACTCCATGGACCACAGCACGCCAGGCCACCCTGTCCTCCACCGCCTCTCGAAGCCTGCCCAAACTCATGTTCATTG
>JAACJT020000013.1:13855828-13872122 GCA_009936485.2 Gymnarchus niloticus | reverse complement strand
ATTCGTCCAGCTTAGCATTTCGCATGATGTATTCTGCATACATGTTGAATAAATAGGGTGACAGTATACAACCTTGTTGAACTAATAGCAGTGATACTGAGTGAGAAATTTTTTTTTTTCTAAATCTAGCCTTAACTACAGTTTAACAATTTTTCTGGACCAAATCCCTTAATTCTCTGCTGAAATAATTAGAGTTAACAATACCCCTGAGGATTTACTTTGGACAGCAAATTTAATCCCTTCCTGCACCTTGTTGCCATATGGTAACATACCACTTCTCTGAAACTTCCTGAACATTAAAAAAAGATTCACTGATTAGCCTGTTTATAGCAGGTCTGTTTGGGTCTTAACATATCTTTGTGTGGGTGTTCAGTGTAAATACTCTTTATCAATTAACAGAAGCAATTTCTGTTTTCTTGACTAGCTAGCTTAATCAAAATACTGAGTCAGTTTGTTTCGATAATACACGGTTGACTTTGACTCAAGTAACGGCCTCTTTTCGTGCCACACCATTCTATTCAGGGTAAGTGGTCAAAGAACAGTAAACTGAATGTAGTGGGAGAGGAACACAGAATGGAATACGGAAGCATGGGAAGAGACCCTTACTTCACCAAAACGTGCGGGGAAAAGAAAAACCTTTTGTTTTTAAGCACGCCCGTCTCGTTTGAGATCAACGATCAGATTTGATGAGACTAATGGCTAAGACTGAGACCAAATATGAATATCAACAAGTCAAAGCCAATTCTGATACAATTTAAAAACGGTCTTGAGATCGGTCTTAAGTCCAAGACCAGTCTTGAGTATTACAGCCCTGCTTCAGGTTATACACCAGTTATCCCTGAGATCACCAAAGGGCAGATGGAAGACCATCGTCCTTGGGCTACAGTGAAAAGTCATCCAGTTTCCTCCACAAACATTGTGTGTCTAGAAAATGAAACATCAGTTTGGATGCTATGAGATTTAACATTGTTATTACAGCATGTGCAAATATATACAACAACAGCTTATTATAGGTGCTTGTAAAATCAGTATGCATTATTAGCACCTGGATATAAAAGAGAAAATAAGAATAGAATGCCAAGCAAGCCTTCAGCTGGACCAACTCAACTCAAATGGAGATGGATTCACAGAAGACCAGCAACTGGGGCTCAACAAGAACCAGACACCAGCTCTTTGTCCACCAGACTACGACACCTCCCACCCCACATGACCTTAGAAACTGTTAAATTACTCAAGAGGGTAATAGCCTAACTGCTCAGTTTAACCTCAGCTGAACCTCAATTCAATCAGTTCTAAATCTCCAGCAGATAATTATCTGAAGTTGCAATCTCCAGTAATTGCTAACTAGAGTTCCTTTTCTGGGCTCTGGCAAAGTAGGTGCTTCAACTCATTGTATATATTTTCTCCGGTTCACCAGTTTCACAACGTGTTTGTTTAGAAGATTAAAGTCCAGGTTGGTTCATGGCTCTATGTGACCTCATACTTTTTTCTTGTCTCAGCTTGGTGTGGCTCAGGTGCCATCTGAATAAATGATGAACATCCACTCTTTTGATCAGAATCTGTAGTCATATCCTTGACTGGCAATCGACAATCACAACAGTATTTTGAAAAGGTTTTAGGCAGACAATGAAGATGTTGTTTCAATTGTGTTTATGCTGGTGTAAAACTGCAACTTCACGTTGGTCAAAATATCAGTTCACACATTTCTAAACATCATGTCAACCCAGAATTTATAGTTACCCAAGAACTTGTGGAGCTCAGCTAGGAGGATACCTTGTAAGGCTAATCGATACTTCATAAAGTGAAGTATTTAAGCTCACAATTTAAATGGCTGGTGGTGAAAACTTTAAAAATACATGGAATGGCTGGGGTGCTTTCAAGGAGAGGTTTCAAAAGCGGAGTGATAAATTTAGAGCCATATAACAAGATATCAGTAATATGTTTGAGAACAGAAGAAATTATTTTTACTATTTTTGTATTCTTGTTTGTCTATATACTAATGTTAAATTGTATTTTTTATGAGCAAATATAGAGTTACTACACAGATTAATGGCCTTGAACATTTTCTCGGACTGCCTGAGACTTCTGCACAGCGCTATTTAAGCAGTTCGTTTTGCTTATTCACTTTCACACTGCTGTTTCTGGAAAGAGTTTCTTAGAACTGTGGCCCTCTCAGTTTACCCGCTTGACCCCTCCTCTGGACCTGGCCTGCAGGCCAAGACCTTGGATGAAAGGCAGAAAAAGAAGAGAAATGCTAATCGTCCTTTCTGTACCAAGTCTGAAGGCAACATTAATGAATCACACACTTCTCCATGATCTCGGAAATTATTGTAATAGCCTGCATGGGAATGTGGTTCACCTCAAATTCATAAAAATAAACCTTAATTTAATCACTCTGACAATGACACAAACAAATGTCTGTAATCTGCAGTTGAAACAATCACTGCATTTTTACTACATAAATGAACCTGCTACATATTCAAAAATACATTTTATATCTTTTTTCTCCTAAACTGAATCTTAAAACCTAGATATATGCTGTTATTTCCTACAGATGGGCAAGAAGAACGTTGGCTGATTACCGTGCAAACTGTCTGGTGAAACAGAAACATTGCATGAACTTGCTGTTAGGCACATGGGATTGTGATTGGAGGATGCTTGGGGTGCATAGGCATGCTATTGGATGGATGAGTTGAAGAAGAGCAGCGACTGGGTGAAAAGTGGGCAGAGGGATTGGAGCAGTGGGTGCTTGTGTAAAAGAATGCTGTATAAAATACAGCACTGAGCTTCAACAGGGATTTTGTTGTAATTAACAGGACCTCTGTTGACTTCAGTTTGGTGCCAACTGACATGTGGAAGCTCTAAAGGCCTTGTTTGTGAAGCAGTGATTGGGGAAGCCCACAGTCCTACTGGGGCAGAATGAGAGACGACAAGTGCATGTGTGTGGAGACCCTTGGTGGAGATCTGACCGCAGTTGAGAACACAGGAGTGTACATACACAAAGTGTCTGAAACATACACAGACACATAAACTTGGTCAGACTCATAGCTGATGGCACACACACACACACACGGGGAACACTGTATGGGCTATCAAGGACATATCAGCACAAGTCATGTCCGCAAGCCATCATAAGCCACATACACGCTTAGCAGCAAAGACACAGCTTCCACTTTCCAGTAATCATCAGCGAACCGTTTCATCGCTTTTGTCCTCTCAACTGTTTAAAACTTTGCAGCTGTTTGTTTGTCAGTTAGTCATGTGATGCATGGAGGAGCCACATCTGATTGGACTTCTGAATTAAACGGCTGAGTTGCTTTGTATAATTTTAATCTAGGAGAAAAGGACGGATAAGGGCTGTGCGGTTACAGAAAGGCAGTTTTCTCTTGTCAAAACGATACGAAAGGAAATCTATCGTTCGACTCTGAAACTGTTCGATAAAAAGATGCTGATACATGTGACATACCTTTCTGGGAGAATTACATGGTCTCATTCCCATAATTCCGCCACAAACAATACTTATTCACCCTACTGTAACTGCTGCCATGTTTTGAGAATGTGACTCTAACCCGATGAATGAAAATTGCCATAATGACCCTGTCAAACAGTTAAACTGAAACTAACTTACAAGGTCACACCAACTGCACAAAAGGTGTACAGATGAACCCAGTTAAGTAATGTGGATGTGCTGTGTTCTTTTTTATTGGGAAACGGACTGTCAGTGCATGTTTTGGGACACAGAATGGGGAGTGTCTGCTGTAGGCCTTATTGTGCTTTGTATAGATTACATGTGGAAGTAATGAGAGTCTCTCACTAGGAGAGCTGATTTAGAACTGTAACAGCTCTAGGAAAGATGCTGTTTATGTGCCCGGGTGGTTTTGGTTCTGATGGACCGCTAATGCTTCCCAGACAATAGTTTGTAAAAGAGATGGTGACCAAGGTGGGTGGGAACAGCAACTATTTTTTTTGCCATGGAGTTGTGCAGGTATTTAATGGAAGGGATTTGACAGTTAATGGTCATTCCTGTGGAACAGATGAGATGACGCTTTTTGCCTTCGGAGTGAACAGATGCAATGTCAAACCATATTTAGCTGGGAAGGGAGATACCATGATCGTGAATGTGGTTCACCCAGGGAAAATGTTTCCAGCAATACGTGGTGAGATTGCGTGGTTTGCTTCTAACCACAAGGATCACTTAATGATGTATTTGAAGACCTGTGGCTCTGGAGACAGGAGTCTGTGCCTGTGTCCTGAAGGTCATTCTGCTGGTTAGAGTCCTGTGGCTACCAGAGTGACCATATCAATGTTAGGCCCTTGAGCAAGGCACTTAATCCCAAAAACTGATGTACTTTGTAGGTATTCCAGATTAATGCCTGGCATTCTAGATTAATGCCTGGCTCAGTGTTCTAGATTATGCCCGGCCCGGTGTTCCAGATTAAGCTTCCAGATTAATGCCTGGCCTGGTGTTCCAGATTAATGCCTGGCCCTGTGTTCCAGATTAAGGTTCCAGATTAATGCCTTGCCTGGCATTCCAGATTAATGCCTGGCCCAGTGTTCCAGATTAATGCCTGGCCCTGCACTCCGACCCCAAGCTTTGCTCTCACCTGTATGTGTGCATATGTCTCATGGACAGCAAGATGGGATATGGGTACCTCATCATCATCATCATTATCATCATCAGCAGCAGCAGCATCTTCCTGCCAGTTTTCATGGTGAGAGTTGCAGCAGCAACATGTTGAACCAGTCAGGCCAAACATCCCCATGGCTACAAACACTAGTTTGCTCAAGGGAATCCCCAAATGTTCCCAAACCAGCTAGGAGGTATAATTCCTCCAACGTGTCCTTGGTCTTCCCCGGGGCCTCAGCTCAATGGGATGTGCCTGAGAAGAACTGGCTCAATCTTCCATGGCCAGGCTGGACACCTAACTGTTCCTTCAGAATGCTGGGTTTGATCAGCAGGAGGAGTCTTATTTCCAGTACCCTAGCACAGGCTTTTCCTGGGAGGCTGAGAAATGTGATCCCCTTATAGTTTTACCGCAGCCTCAGATCCCCCTTTTTAAAAAATGGGACCACCACCCATGTTTGCTTGTCCAGAGCTACTTTATCCTCCTTGAATGCAGTACTGAAGAGGTACATCCACCGTATCACCTCAACATCTTCTAGTGATTTCAATATCTCTGAACAGATTTTATCTACCCCTGCCACTTTTCCACAAAACAGACCTTTGACCATCGTACCAACCCCAGCTGCTATAATGAACTGTGATCCACCCAAAAGTTTCCAACACTGCCTCCTGGTGAAAAGGCATATCCTTAAAGACATCCTTCAAGTGTTCCTTCCACCACTCAGCAATGTCCCGAGAATTGGTCAGCACCTCCTCAACCCAGCTGAAGACAACCTGAGCAATTTCCCTGCAGAGGTGTCAAACAGTTTGCCAGAACATCTTTAGGGCTGCCCCATAATCTTTTGCCATAGCCTCTTCAAACTCTCTCCACGCACAAGCTTTGGCTTCTTTGACAGCCTTCTGCAGCCTTCCTGCCTGTCAGTACCTGTTAGCTGCCTCAAGAGACCCCCATGCAAGCTTTTCCCTGAAGGCCTTCTTCTTCTGATTGACGGTTTCCCTAACCAGAAGTGTCCACCAGTGGTACTAAGGTTGCTACCATAACAGGCACTGACTGTCTTATTGCAACAGCTCTTTGTTGGGTGTGGCTGAAAATTTTAATTTTATGATCAATCACTATATTTCTTTTGAGCAATTCAATACTGATTCTTTAAAATCTCAAGATTGAGCTCATGAATCTCTGCCCTTGTTCTTGCTGACTGTGTGAAGATTTTGTCTTTACCTTGATTTTGGCATTCAGTCCAGTAGATGTCACTTGTTTTGATTCAACTTGCACCTGTTTTGAAAATTCTAAAGCCCAAAGAATCTTCACTGGAGATGGGTTTTATATGCAAGCCTACATTTTAATCACCTTGTCCCCAAAAAGCAGCCTATAGCAGTTAAGATATAGAGATAGGAGACCCTACATCATTGTTGAAAATGATGACTTTCGACAAATAACAGGATTTGGAACTGTGGTATAGCAACCAGAAATCATCTATTTTCCCTGGCAATAACTGGAAGATGTTTTTGATGTTTTTGAAAATGCTTTTGAAAATCCATTCTCAATCTCATTGCACTGTTGCTGTGTTTTCACAAGGATGTTAGTTATGTTTTGTTAACTAAAACGGTAAATGTCAATCCTGTGAATCTGCTCGTCAGCGTTTAGCATCAATCTTTGTCAATATTCATTAACTTAATGTTCTCGGTGCAGTAATTCTCAAGGAATCCATAACATAGCTACTGTTGTAAATATTGTATATCAGCAGTCATGTTGTGTATGAACACATCTCAACAGCCTGGCATCCCATATACAATGAGCCATCCCCGTAATGCAAAGTAGCAAGCCAATTACTATTGCAATACATGCAGATTTACTGTATGTTTCCTGCTAAAAGGGTCATCGCCATGCCAATAATCAATGCCTCTGAAAGTCACTGCCAACAAGCAGCTCAGCTCTGAGTTTCACGAAGACA
This sequence comes from Gymnarchus niloticus, assembly GCA_009936485.2. Classification (NCBI taxonomy): domain Eukaryota; kingdom Metazoa; phylum Chordata; class Actinopteri; order Osteoglossiformes; family Gymnarchidae; genus Gymnarchus; species Gymnarchus niloticus. Next base: position 13,865,546 of record JAACJT020000013.1, on the reverse strand, counting down.
GGGTCCCTTATAATGGTTTACGGAAAAAGTCCCCATCAAGACAAGGCTCTTTAATTGTTGTTGTTTTTTTTTTCTGTAGCTTGAGGGAGATAAAAATGAAAGACTTACACGGTGGAATAATTGATGTGGACATCACAAAGTGCAACAAGCAGTGCCGTTTTTGTGCAGGACAGATATTTCCTTATAAGCTAAAGATGGCATTGGAACAAAGCCTAGTTTCCTAGATGAAAACGAATTGTCTGGGTTTAGGGATGGTCCCAGGCCAAGCTCAGGACAACGGGCCTAGATAATCGGACCCCAGGTCTGCTGAAGCTGCAATGTCAGTTCCTGTGCTGCTATGGGAATGGAACACTCTTTAAGAAGGTACCAGGGTACGCTGGAAATCTTCAGGACTCAACTGTGTGTGTTAGCTGCCTACACACACAAGAAAAAATAACTATAAAAGTGTATAGCTATCTGTTGTAAGGGTTGTTATGAAAATGAGCACTATCAAGCTTTAGAGAAAAAAAATATAATATCAATAGGGCACCAACGAACAAGTCCCTGGCTGCTACTGATAGCAATCATTGTAATGCTGACATCTTTGCATGCTTCAAATATGAATTTTGTCATTGTCATGGAGCTATACTTACCATTTTCTCATGAATTCAGGGATATTGTTCCAAAGATACAGCACTGTGCAAAAGTTTTAGGCAGCTGGAGAAAATGTTGAAGACCATTTATCTGGGCAGGTTCTGTCCTGTAATACAGACAAATAAAGACAAATAAACAGTAATACTGAAAAAAGTAAGAATAATTTCTGTTCTCCAAAATATTGCTGATATGTGGTTGGATGGCTTTAACAACATAACTTCAAAAGCACCCCAGCTATTCCATGAATTTTTTAATTTTTCACTACCCGCTCACTTAACCTGTGAATTTACTGTAAGTAGCTAATTCACTCTATGAGGTATTGATTAGCCAAACAAGTATCATTCTGGTTTAACTCCACAAGTTCATGGGTATGTTGGATGGTAACTGTAAAATCTGTGGTGACATGAAGAGATGTTTAGAAATTTGTGCGCTGACAAACTTTGACCAACATGAAGTCGTAATTTTACATCATCATGAACATAATTTAAACATAATATTTATTGTCTGCCTGAGACTTTTGCACAGTCCTGTACGTGTGAAACTCGTCTTCGTTTGAGGAATGTAAGACATTAATGAGAGTTTATACTAAAGTAATTAAAGTGGTATTATTAAATTTATCTTGTCTTTCTTTATCAGTAAGAATTACTTTCAATCATGTGACTTATTTATATTTGGCACTAAATTTCTTATGGAACCGTAGCTATCAATGAAAAGTTTTTATTCTTTTTCTCCTAAAATTGTGGAAAAATACTTTTCCATAAACTGCAGATAAAATTCCCAGTTGCCTTCCTGAAGGTCCAGGAGTGTTTTATGAGAGACCGGTTTTAAATGTGTGTTCTTCCAGGAACTGTCTGTCAGAGTAAAACTAACAATAGAAGATTCTTATTTCCTACTTCATTGAAGAACCTAGACATGGTAACACAGCACTGGGTGTCAAATGCAAAAATAATAATAACACTGCTACTATTCTCTTACTACTGCTACTAATAGTAATAATAATTTGTTTATTCAATTTCCAAACTGCTTATCCTATGCAAGGTTGCAGGAGGGGGACTGGAGCCTATCCCAGGCAGCTTAGGGTACATGGCTGGGGTACACCGTGAACGGTTTGCCAACCCTTGGCAGGGCATAATAACAATAGCAATCATCATTGTTATTCTTATAGTACATTGTTCAAAATCAAGCAATAATAAACTAACATTATTGTAGAAACAGCACAATATGTCATTCATTATGGCACACACAAAAGAATAACATTGCCGAATTAAGAATGAAAAGATATATCAGAAAATATATTCTTGAAGGCATCCTGCCTAGGCTGTTTACTCTGCTTCCTATAATATACTTCAAGCTGTCTGTGACCCTATACTGGATAAGCAGTTGGAAGATAGCCGATGAAAGTTTTTGAATGGAAAGTGTGTGTCCAAGGCACTGCTAAACTACGGCTGGTGAAGTCTGACGACGGCGCTGAAAGGGTTAATGACAAACACGAAGCCTGGCACTGCACTGAAGGCATCTCTAGGAAACAAATTTGTGGTCTTAATTACTTCAGTTTGGCTGCTAGCCTTTTCACAGTAAAACACTTCACAGAATTCTCCCTTTATGTTTCCTGTGCTGCACAGGGATCTTTTGTCTCATAGTCCTTCAAATATTCCAAATTTAGTACCTTGTACCATGGGCCCATGTGCTTTTATGTGATTTCAGGTAATAGAATTCAGGTGAAACTGAATTCCGATGGGTACCGTACCCTTTGGTATTGTACACCAACGCAGGCCTGCTACTCTCGCAGAGATGCTCAGGCAGGCCGCGGCTTGAATGAATGACATCATTCCATCGCAGGCAGGACTGCACGCTTGTGCGTAACTTAGACGATTCAGTTATAAGCATATTAATCAAATTTTCTGGACATTAAATGTTTCTGCTTTGCTGACGGCGAAAAAAAAAAACTTTTTATGGCTTAAACTTCCTCCTAAAACAAATAAAATATCTTTGAGGAAATGTTTAATGGCTTAACTACTAACATGAGGCACCCTAATTGCTTGACCTTAAGCATTAGTAGGCCTGTAATAAGGAAATACACTGGGAAAACAAGCCGTTTACACGAAGAGGCTTTTTGTTATTTCCTATTATTCACCGCTGATTTATTCCGGCATGCCTGCCGCACTCTGTTGCGGTCGGCAAACACGTGCTCCAATTGGCACCACTAAGAGTCCCTGCCAAAGGTCTGCGAGATTAAGGCCTGAAAACAAGGACAGCGAGTCCAGACGGGGATGAAGGAGAAACAAAACTGTACTCGGAGTTCTGCTTTTTCTCATCCAATTTCCCTCGACTAATGCAAGGTGACTGCAATGCGAAGATCACACTTACATTTCTCATGTTGTTCATTTTAAGAAATGACCTAACAAAGGTCAGAAAATCTGATGCCTAGATGGTCTTGAAGAAGTCATATCTCGACTCAAGATATCATGCTAAAAGCTCACTATAAGATTCCAGCTTCTGCTCTTGACTTTCAGATCAATTTCTAAAAAATATTCAGGTATTTTTATTGTGGTTCAATTCTCCGTTAGAATTTTAATAGTAAATATTTCAAAAGATGTTGTTTATAGGTAAAAAATGAAACGTGCAGTGTCTTTCACAGGGAAATAAGAACAAGGTCCTTAGGTATTTGAAAGTTCCCATTAGGACTTTCTCTAAACCAAAGAGTGCCCCGAAGACAGCGCTGAATACAGACGTAGCAACTTTTTGCTTGCTAGAGCAGCTCTTAAAGGAAGCAGGAGATTAAGTCTAAAAGCAACTGAAATAGACATGAGAAAACATGTTATCAGGACAGATAAGTGTATTAATATTCGACTGTTCCCTGTGATGTTATGACTCCCCCCTATAGTATCTGACTCAGATTCAGACTCTCTTCGTCAAATAAAGCTCATGACCCCACAACTTAATTCTGAATGCCAGATATATTATTATATTATAAACAATATATTATATATTTATACCTTTATCCAAGCATGTGTTCATCTGCTGTATTAACATTACCTCGTGAAAGCATGACGTATAAAATAAATCAAATACTTTAAAAATAACAGACCTTATCAGAAGATTACACAGTATTTTGAAATGCTTATATCTATATTTTTAAAAGAACAACACTAACGTGAAATATGCATCAGTTTTCATGGAAAAACACGTGCATGCTATTAAAAAACTTGGGAAAAGGAACTCTAGTCATGGACAGATAATAGTCATCTTTAATAGTCACCTTTTTTCATGTTGAAGAATGGTGGAATATTCCAGTATAAAGCCGCTTATTTTTACTGTGCTCAGACGTGTCATATGCCTGTTCCTACCGCTAATTATTATATTGAGAAAATGGGATAAAGTGCTCCATAGATCTAAAACCCACAAACTCAATAGCACAATCCTGAACCTAAACCAGTAAACGGATCCAAGAAGAGTGGCATTTTTTTTTTTTTATTATTCTTGCATCAATCAACTCCCAAAATCTTAGAACTGTGTGAGCATGCTTCGTTTGCTGGTGGTGCTTCGTCTTAATGCTCTTGATGCGTAAGATTGCGCCTCTCTTGTCCTCTTCATTCCTTCACAGCACTTGGTGATTTCGCTGGGGTACGGACTCCTGGGTCAACTGGAAGGCAGAGAGGAATCACATTTTTACGTCTAGTCAAATGTGGTATTTACAGGTCAAAGGATACGCTCACAGATTTTGACGTGAAATAACTGGATTTTGTCCTTGATGACATGAATCAAGAAATAAATAGAAAAAAAAAACAAAAAAAACAAGGGACGCTAATGTAATAATATTCTAAGTACAGGGTAGACTTTAATACTGTTTTTAAGATGCGATACTTAAAATGTAACACAGGAGGGCGCCAATATTTTTTTACTCCTGAGACACGGTACTTGTCTCTGCGGATGAAACAACAGAACAGACTATTACCATTCAGAACACTTTGTGCTCATGAGCCGGAGTACTCCGTAATGTTGATATAAGCTACAAAGCAAATAACAGGCAAACAAAAACGAACAGCATGTCAAAATCACACTGGTGCGCCGAAGCGAGGGACCTGAAACAGAAAAGCTACTTCGTGCATCATTACAAAAGTACCTCATTGCAGAGAGAGGAATGTTTAATCTTCTGTCAGAACATTTCAAAATCATTTCCACATGGACGCTCAGAAACCCAAAATCCACGTCCAAATGTTTGTTGTTAGGTATGGAAATCTTACACCCTGTAAACATATTCATACAAGGCATGACATACCAAAATATGACTTATGGACAAGACGAGCATTTATGACGAGTGTCCTTTACCTTCACTCATCCTGTGTTTCTCATGTCGCTATCTGTCACATCTCCCTTTCTGACCCTTATCACTAATATGGTTCCCTAACAGGCAGATATTCACAATAATCCAATATCAAGTGACCACTAAATGAGAGGCAGCATTGTTTATTTGATTCTGCACATGAAACACAAACAGCTGTCCATACAAGCTGATCCCTGGGTGGTCCTGCCATGTCTGATATTCATTTTTAGGGAAATATCACAGAGTAATTAAAAAGATATGAGTGTTTGTATAGCATGTACAAGCACCCATATTGTCTTTCCTCAAAACAATATTCCAGAGATATTTTTAGATTTAAAATATTGCTTGTTGTATAAAATAATATCCTCAAAGATGCCTATTTATTTTCCAAGGTGCAAACAAAACAATTAAGCATTAAATCAAGACGTCTGAGATCACAAAGGGTAAAGAAGGACACTTCTTTGTCATTGCATGCGCTGATCTGGTGTTTTGACTGGGTAAAAACACACATAATTTTAAACACACATAAATCGAGACATGACCACGCATATTCTGTAAGGCCTATGGTTTCCGAAGGCTCAGTGAATCCCTGGGGTGGGGTCATGGAAAGGTCTCCTGTGGGTGAATCTTCCATTTGGAATTTGATGAATTATTGGACATTAAACTGAAATTAATGTGGCTCACAGGCTGTCAGGCCAGGCAAAGCATTCTGGGAGGCGCAACTGTCAGAGAAACAAGGCTTTTAGTGGATCTTCAGCTGTGATGAGGCACACCGCTGATTAAAATGGGAAGACGTGACTCAGAAAGGCCATGCTCATTACAGCAAACTAAACATGATTGTAACATTCCCAACAAAGTCTCCGTCTCCTTTCCATATTGATTCCTCTTCATCCATGCTCAATTTTCCGTAAGCGATGCTTTTTAAACAGCAGAATATCTACTCAGTAATGCCATGGGAGAGTTAAAAAATAAAAACAAAGTTCAAAAGGGCAAAAACTTCAGTAAAGTCACAGTATTTGACAGAGGAGCTGGTTTTAGGCAATACAGTGCAACTGAAACCAGTCCAAAATACAAATGTTACCGTGAAACATGTCACAGATGAACTAAACTCATATAGTTTGGTTCAGTTTCAATTTCAATATCTGTGCCTAATGTTACACAAGGTGTTTCCATGAATTATGGAATTGAGGTTGCAGAAATAATTTACTTCTGTATATGTACCTTTAGTAAAAAAAAATTTCAGTGCGTGTCTGCATGTCTCCTGTAGATTATGTGTATGGTGTTTGTGTCGTGTGTGTGCATGTGCGATTATGTATGTCTGCATGTCTCCTGTAGATTATGTGTATGGTGTTTGTGTCATGTGTGTGCATGTGCGATTATGTATGTCTGCATGTTTGCCTATCCTTCTTTTTCTGTTATTCTGTGAGTCACACAAAAAGAATTTGAAGTATGAGGTCTAATAAAGGTGTGTGTGTGTGTGTGTGTGTGTGTGTGTGTGTGTGTGTGTGTGTGTGTGTGTGTGTGTAAATCTGTATGAGATTATATGAGTGTAACACCTGAACTAATGTAGTGTGTGTATCCGAACCTTGCTGGGGACGGATCATCCCTAGACCGTGATGGACGTGTGTGTGTGGTTGTGTTTAAAACTTTTCTCTGGTGCCGACACGGGATGCACAGGTGGGACTCTTTGGCCCTGGCCACCCAGTGACTCCCACTGTCGACTCATATCAACTCTGCAGGTGAAACAACCAAAAAAAATGAAATTGGGACTCCTTGTCATTCTGACTCTGAACGGATGGGTCTCAAATGACCCATGGGTGCAGGTGATGGGGGACAGAGTCGGCCTGGCAGAGAAATCCCCCAGCGGGACGGCAAGCCTCCAGCTTCTACCACAGATAAACTTGCTGTGACTTTGAAGTCGGCACTTCCCCAGGTCAAAACATGATGGGGGGGTGAGGGCATATCACTGACTGGATAAAAGAATCTTTGTCAGACGGAAAGCCATGATAACCACCTCCTTTTGTCTCTGTTACACAGAAATGTAGACTAATTTACCTAGGATGACTATTTTATTTTAAAGCATTTCATATTGTGCAATTCAGTTTTCCATACAAATGAATCATATTTACAGTGAATTCCTTCAGGCTTACTTTACTAACTTTCACTGAATTTACACAGTATAAGCCATTCAATTTAGTAAAAGTACAAGTTTTCAAATTGATTGATTTCAAATTGGCAAAACATTTTTTGAGTAATAAAAATATGGATCAGTTGCATTGCTGCAGCAAGATCCTTATCTGTATTAAAATTGAAGTATTGCTTGAAAGGTTATTTTAATGTTTGCACCCGTCTTTTCCTGTGCTAATGAAGTGCTGATGGTTACACTCTACTCTTTGTGTTTAGCAGGCGAAAAACAGGTGAAAAGATACCAAGAGCAAAATGAATAAATCTGAGGTGTTTTTCTGGCATTTTTATGAATTGTTGAATTTGTTATGTCATACTGATTCATTTTGCACACCCCATTTTTCGGCACAAATTTTCTTACTTTTTCCTCTTTCGTTATTTAACGGTTTTTCCTTTCGCCGAAGGTTACTTTAATTGCGCTGGTAGCACTGGTGACCTTGAGTGTGTTCCTTGGACAATCTGCTCTTGATTACTGCCCATTACTGCCTAGTCTACCTGATTGGTTATCCAGGTTTAACATTACAGGAATCGAGACCTGTCTCTGGAAGTCTTCTGAGAACATTATTATTTACTGATGGGGTGAAAGCAAGCAAATAACATAACTACCAGGGGAAAACAAAAAAAGACTGCTTATTTGGAGTCCGAAATAACAAGCTTTAAGTGGCTGTAATGAAAAAGAACTGTAAGGTACATGGAGGCCGAAGACTAAACAAGTCAGCCGCATCGCAGGACAGACCTGAGGCTGAGCTGTGGCCTGGCGTGAACACTTAGCTGGAGCCCCCCCCCGTTCTTTTCTGGATCCTTCTCATCAACGTGGTTCTTACGACTGAAAGATACAGCTCACATCTCACCGTATATTTGATTTTTGGTTTAGGATCTTGGTTCTGTTGGTTTTATTGGGAGAAATTGTGTTTTTTAGGCAGCAAACCAGAAAACCCATCTGCTAAGTAAATGGATATGGAAATCAACGTAAATGAAAAACTCAGCCACCGCGGTTATCCAGTCCACCTTTTCATTTAGCTCATGGCTGGACATGCTTGAATGCGAGCTTCCGAGCAGAGGAACAGCAGCCGCTGGAATGGCTCTGCATTACGTCTGAAATTATATTTGAATTTCACAGCCGGTTTTCTCATGGGACCCTGCAAACTTGTCATCTCAACCGACACCCTGTAACTGGAAAAGTGTGGCCCATCTTTAATGCTCTTTCACAAGCTTGTTAAAAAGGGCTTATTTTTACACTGGCCTGTACTTGGTCTGTATTTCACATATGAAAATATCTTAGAAAGACGCCGTAGGAATTACTGTGCTTATTTTCCTGAGAAAACTGAATTTCTTGATCGATTTTTAATGAACAACCAGTTACACTTCATATAGCTAATATTTTGTAAATTTAATATGCAAAGACTTAAAAAGAATGTATTAGTATAACTCTGAAAATGTTTTGTACGTCAAAAAGCTAATTAGCCGTCAACAATGCAAACTTTCATCTGGTCGACATACAAAAGGTACAAATCCATTAAAATGTGAGCGTCCTCTTGAGCGGGACTTAAGCCTGAAATTTAAACTGACACATCATGTCACAAAGACAGAGATTACCTAAAACTGTCCCATTACTCCAAGCTGCCTCCCAGCAATTACCACCTCAGTGATGTGACTCGACTTCGCGTCACTAAAATTCTCTTCACGAGATTTCGTCTGTGACTGGCGCAGGCGCCGCATGTCAAATTATCCTTAATTAAAGGGGCTTTCACCGGACAGCCTGGAGAGGAAAATATAACAAGGCCGAGCCGAGCCGCCCGCCCCGGAGTTTGTGTGTCCAGCATGTATATGACGGCTTGCGAGTAGCGCTTTGTAAATTTTCCCTCTAAAAGGGCTTTACTGGGAGTAAATAGGAATGGTTATGGAATCCATTAAAGAATAGAGACAATATAGTGCCTCTGTATTGGGGCCCCTGTGTCTGCATGCTGTCATTAGGTACCGTACATGCCGTCGTGTTTTCTAGAGCGAATTGACTCGACTGCTGACCTCTCTACTGGAGGTTTCTTCCCATCATGTTTCAGGCCAGCAGCCCCAGTACCGTCAGCGGGCCCACGTGCTGGAATATGGGATCAAACCAGGTGGCCTGACTGGGAACATCTGGACCTGCTGTAAACCAAGTCAGTCGCATGCACCAGAATGTGAGTTTATTCCACAGTCCAGGGGTGCGTGGATATGATATGGCATCAAACCCAAATCACACAGCACTTGACCGGGGCATCGGAGCAAGACACGCAGTACATAATGGAATTACTCTCCTGTCAATTACTTTTTTTGCATGTTTACAAAGGTGGGTGCATGGAACAGAAGTGGCAACAAACCTTTATTAAAAAGAACATTTCATGAAATAAGGGTGGGTCCGGCCAGACTAAGGGGCCTGTGGCTTTTCTCCACCCTCTGGTCCGGATAGACGGCCAAGGGGCAGAATGAAAGGTATCACCGAGGTTCTCTGACGTGGAACCCTTGACCCCCAGGAACGTTTGGTCTGCATTAGTGCTCCCTGGCCCTCCGAGACTCCTTGCCGCCAACCACTGCCCCCCC
>JAACJT020000013.1:13837096-13849826 GCA_009936485.2 Gymnarchus niloticus | reverse complement strand
GGGGGGGGGGGGGGGTGGGGGGGGGGGGGGGGGGGGGGGGGGGGTGGGGTGTTGGGGGGTGGGGGTGGGTGGGGGGGTGGGGGGGGGGGGGGGGGGGGGGAGTGTTACAAGGGTGGATTTCGGAAGAGAGGAGAGAAAAAACAACAGTCAAAAAGTTTGAAAGGCTCCACAAAGTCCCTTGACAGTTGTTGCTGAGCTCACTGAAGCGTGGCAACTTCCGTCCTTTAGTATTTCACCTCTAATCTTTTGCTCTGGACACTTTAAGAAAAAAGGCATTTAAAAAAATTCCACCGGAAACAGACTCGGTGCTACTGATAAATCAATCACCTGTAAACAGGCCCGAGGCATCGGGAAGCTTTACTTGAAAACAGAAAAGAGTGTAAGAAGGTGGTTGGGCACTGTACCGGTCTGTGGAACGGCATGTGTTTCAAATCAGGCCAGGCTCCTTCTGCCATAATCAAGCCTCTAATTGCATTTCAGGCTTTTCCATTATGTCAATAGACATATTATTCATGCAGTGAGGCACGTGTACGAATGCATTTGCATGCCTCAATTAATTTGTGATGCGTTAATGACTGGGAATAGCCTCCTGATTGTGTTATTAACATGTTGACATTAGCAGAGGAGGAATAAAATATAACTTTTTCTCTGCGTGTATTTTTCACAATTTCCAGGACAAACCCTCTTTACTAAAGTATTACTGAATATAGGTCATCCACGGAAAAGAATATTGCTGAAGATTGAGATGCTAAATGAGATACTGGCTTGCTTATAGAATACCACCAGTCATAGAAAAACCAATCTTTTTGTTATCATTTCATGCCCCATGTCTTCTAATTATATAGTGACTTATCATCATGCAGTTTCCAATGTCACCAGCAGAACGATTTGTTTGACACCCAGAATTGACTCCAAATGTTTATATGCATCTTTTGAGACTGAATTAACTTCCAGAGGGCCTCCAGCCAGCAGATAAATCCTAAAGATGACCTAGAAGTCACAAGTTTGGGTTGAGCAAAGGACAGGTTGAAGTTACCTGAAATGAAAAGATCACTTCCCTTAACGCCTCCTGCTTGAGTCCACAGGGGTAACAGAGATTAAACTGCCCATTGAGCCTGTAGAAGCATCATGTGGATTTTAGACTCCAAGCCCTGCACTGTGCTCACACAGGCCTGTAGTGACGCTGACGGCTTTTCCCCTTTATCATTTCCATGTTTTCTTGTTAGGAATTGTTCATTCGCAATGATAGGTCCCCAGAATCATCTGTCAGAACCTGGATACCACAAACGCGCACACGTGTCAACAAGCCCACTGGGCTGTGTTCACTCTCTCTTTCCGACTGAAGGATCAGCGTGGACTCGCTCTGTTAAACACACAGAGGTATCAAAACATGCTCAATCTTCCTGTCACGCTCACACAAGTATCCAAACACACTTTCCATCTTCTTTAATTTCCCGTAAACGGGGACACGATGTCACGCTGTCACTCTAACCACATGTGCATACACAGATGCACACACAGACTTCCCAGATACAAATGCACACACGCACACGCATACACACGCACCCCTCTCATCATCAGCAGGAAGCAATAAGTGCTGATCCCATGTTGTCATCAGTAACAGAATTTCCTGTCCTTTTTCTCTTTGTCTTGCCTTTGTTTGTTTGTTTTCTGATGTTTTTGCTTAAGACATCAAAAGCCCCAAAAACTCCCTCCTTCCACTAAAAGCTCAACTTCAGGATGATTTGTGAACTTCAAACACCAAACAGCCTCAGCACAGAGTCCATGGATCATTCGGGTAATTCAATAAAATGGGAGGAGACAGGAGCAGCAACGGATCCTGCTCATCACCAGGCTCCACCCCCCAGTTCTTCAGTTGAATCCCATTGGTCAATGACCTCTCTACCAGTGAGAGACCTTTTAAATGTTTGGAGCTCAGAAAGTGAGTCGTCGTTGCCTAGACACTGAAGAAATGTATGTCTGTGTTGTGCTTTTCAGGTGAAAATGCACTACAACAAATACACAGAATTCACATTTAAACTCTGTTGGTAAGTAATGAACAGCAATAAACACAAATTAGGACACACAAAGGACTCCAACTAATTTAGTTTTGCAAAAGGAAGGATAGGAAGGACTGGACCGTCAAGCACAGTAGAAGATATTCACTCCACCCATATTCAGGATTGGTTTAGGTTGTGGTCATGGGAACATCTCAAGACTGCCTGCTCCCATGGGTTACCCTACTCTAACCACGATCCAAGTAAATACAGAAGAAAAACCCAAAACAAGAAAGAGAAAAATAAAACAGCAGCCAGCTATCAGGGAATCTTTCAAAATTCAAGTGCCCAGTTTATTTTATTTAGTGTCTAGAGGAATAATAGATGCAAAGGGCTGAGGGTGAAGCAGGTGTATCTAGAGGCTAATCAGCAGTTCAGTGGTGCTGAGGATGTTACCATAAGTTTACTAAAGCACTAGGTCTTGTTGCCATTAGTGGTAAGATCTACAAGAGTGTCTCTGTAAAGTTACAATGCCTTACACAGGAGCAGAACATAAGTAGGTACAACGGACAGTCCTGCTGCGCACACTTACTCATGGGGAGGGTGCCTGACATTTCAGGGCTAAGTTGAACTTACCGCCTCCTGATTTTCAGGAGGTTGGTCATCCAGAAGAAGGGGATTTGGTCATCTTGGGCATGCTGGTGTGAAGGAGGCCTAGTATAATGATGTTAAGATTTTCAGTACAGGAAGGACGTCCAAGTCAAATGATGTCCAAGTGCCTGCGAATAGTGAACAGTGAGTGAAAATCAAAAGACAATACTCACCTCAATATACAGATATCATGAGTCTGTCAAGTGCTCAAACGGCACTCCGGACATCTTTCTTGTGTCGAGTGTGCACTTACTCAGGAGGAGAGTAATGGCGGGTGTTGAAATGCTATGCATATTTAATCTACTTTAATCCTCACTTTAATATAAACATGGAAGATATACTATTCATGCAGTTCATTACATGTACAGTATTTATTGTTGGTGGTACTGTACAGTACAGTTGCAGGGTATAAACATTAGTGCAACTGAACTATATAGCCTCACTAATGATCACTAACCTATGCTCATTTATGAAAGCCCTTGTGTTTTTTGGAAATTCAGATTGAACTGAACCTGTTGCTCAGGCCCACTTGGATTAGAGACAACTGATTACAGCTACCAAAGTACCATTAATCCCATCTACCAAAGTACCATTAATCCCATCAACCAAGGCACTTTTAATCCCATCTTCAATATTTTCTTCTGTTGCTCTTCCTGTGTTTCTACCTCTTCCATCATGTAACTCCACTGTATTCCAAAACTGTTCTCTAAGCCTCTCTCTGACTTCTTTCATTCATGTTGAAGTTTGAAGAATTCTAGGAGGTAATTTGCATTTTGAGAGGCAAAGTGTAGCATTTGGATTTGTGTGCATACAGACTTAATTATGGAAATTGTGTTAGAAGTGGATTATTGTGTACGAAGTTTTGACGAAAAGTTTTTATTGCACTTACAGTTTGAGTGCAGTTAAGTAGGATGCTTGAGATTGCATAGAACTTACTTAGGGTTTTGGTCCTGTCTGTAATGTCTGTCACACTGTGCATTTATTTGAGAAAATACTGTAAAATCTGTGGTTCAAACCTCAAAAGGGAACAAGTCGTCTCACTTGTGTTCCTGCTGTACGTCCACAGAGGCCTAGCGAGAACGACCATGTGCAGATGTTATTTATTCCATTGAACTTGGCAAAAAACGCTTCAGACAACACTGTCTGGCAGAAGACATCGCCAGTCATGACATAACCCCTCCTTTCTAGAGGTGACAGACGTTGTGTCAAAGTTTTCTGGTTTGTTGGTCCTGACAGGAGACTGCAGAAAGACATTTTATCTGAACAACCGTTTAAATATACAACTGAATAAATTAATAATAATACTAGATATGTAAATATGGTATTTTTTAAGAGCCCACATAAAGTACCCCATCTCTAAAAATAATCTTTCCTTCCGCAACCAAAGTTTAAGCAATCCAGACTTACATTAAGCTCAAATCCTCTCCCTGGAAGCTTAGGGAAGGGCACTTCCTGTATGGAATAGCTAATAGCTTAAGTTATTGCAGGGTGCATGCTTACACCATGGGGAATTTCAAAGCGCTGACTCACCTAGCCACATGCCTTTGGATTGCAGGAAACTGTTCTAACTGGAAGAAACCTCATGGAACATTGGAAGAACATGGGAAGAACATGAAAGCTCCACACATACACAGTGAGGATGCGGTATTGCTCACTGAGCTATCATAGCTTCCTGTTTATTTGTTTTTCAGGTGGATATTGAGGTGCTGAATAGCTAAGGAAGCTTCTTGAGCAAAGTGAATGGATGAATGCTCTTCTCAGCCTGTGACACATGCTGGCTGTCAGCACTGCAGTGGCGGCAGCAGTAATTAGTGCCTGATGGACTCGTAAATGCTAGAGTGCTTAAATCTCAGTTTTATCAGCTCGCCACAGCAGACGCTGCCACCCCCTGTGGTGGGCGTCTTGGCCTACCAAACCTGCATCTGATAAAAGGGACCCCAGCCTCCAGCACACTTCTCCAAGCCAGACGCTGCTGGCTGCAGTGGATTAATGAGCCACTGAGAATGATCAGACCTAGCTGATCACAAAAAAAGGCCAGAGCAATCATATAGCATGAATGAAGGCAGCTGTTTGGAGAATTCAGTCATATTTAATCATAAGGTGCTAATAAATTCCTATTTGTTAAAATTTACCTACAAACACAGTCATTACCTTAAATTTCCTATTGCCTCATATCCAGGATTTTTTTGCCAAAAAATTTGGCTGAAAATTTAGTGTACCAGCTATTTCTGATGACCACCCAAACTAATTAACTTCTTTTCTAACACCAAAACCAGGCTCAAGAGCACCCTTGACAAAAATCTCCTTCATGGGCCGCCAACAGCACAAATAGCATTGACTTATCTGAAAGTATCTTGAAAGGAAGACTGCTTGTTCTCTGATCCTCTGACTACTCAGACTTTTTGGGATTCAGCTCATCCTTCCTCTGGCCCTCTGAGTCCCAGTTGGTTTGACTCCACGCTGCTCCCCAAGGACACACGTTAAATGTTCCATTCTGACTTGCGGCCGCCAACCGTGACACCAAAAGCGCAAGATATTTATCTGAGTACACGGCTTAAACTTGCTAGTGATTTACAGGCCCTTCTGATTGTGCCAAAACTGGGATTGGATTTTAATTGCACTCTTCTTCCGCAGGAAGGAAGGGCATGTAAGCGTAGTTACTGCCGAAATATCATGTCGCTAGCTGTGCAGTCGTCCGCCAGTGCACTCATTCGGGAGAAAAATAAAACCACCATGTTTGTACGCTGCAGTTAAAACATTGTGGGTAGCTTACACCCTCCAAGGAGCAGCGTAGGAGAGACTGGCTCTAATGAATCTCATTATTTGTAATTACCCAACTGGGGTTTTGTATATGTATAGAGCTTGATTGAAGGGAGAGCGTGCCAGTCTACACGCTAATGGTGTGTTGTGTTCTGGTGACACACCACGGCCAGCACTCGACCATGGCCGCTCGAAGATCTAATTAGGCGTGGGGCCGTCTTGACCTGTTCCGTGGGCGGCGTTTTCTGAGGCGTGGCACTCAGAAAGCGAGTGGGTGTGGTCTCCTCTAATGACCAGCCATCTTCTGGGAAGAGATGGGTGGGAAAATGCTGGCATAGGACTTCTAATCATGATTGTCTGATGCCCCCACAGTCATCACGGAATGGGAGAGGGAAAATATTTACCTTCACCACTGTCTGCACGTTTGGCTCCGCCGAGCATGCGGGTGGCCCAATCAGGACACGGTGTGTATGTTTAAACCTCTTTCCCTAAGCACACATTTGGTAAGTTGAGTGTATGTTGCACAAAACTATCCTATTGGCTGCATGAGTGTGCTTAAGTGTCCATAGAAAAGTACTACCCACAATACACCACATGATCAAAGTATCCTATCAACAGTTTGTGTGCTTAAAAAAACCATTGCCCTCTGTAATTCAACAAAAACTGTGCTTGGATGTTTGCATCACCCTGTGCTATCCCAGCAGCAGAAGCCACAGATCAAAATGCTTCTGAAAATCTAACCACCAATTTAATTGTTCCTAAACGTCATTTTACGTGGAGAATAACATTGACGGAATATTGTACACTTCTTAAAATTATGTAAACTAACCGAAGAAAAAACCCCAGAGTTCATCGGAGAAGTGCTGAGAGTCTGAAAATTGTACTTCTCTGTATTTACAGTTCTGAGGTTTTTCTGCCTTTCTGTTCTGTACATTTTTCTAATAATTTTCCAGCGTGTCCCGCTAACGCATGTAAAGCAGAAGCCCATTCAATCTGAAAAGAGAGTGGGAGAGCGAGAGAGGAAGAAGGAGAGAGAGACAGAAAGGCAGAGCCGATTTTGAGCGTTTCTCGACTGTAAATGTCATGTCGGCCTGGATATTTCTGCTCTGTTTCTCTTCTTTTTTTTTTCCTAATTGGTGCCGGGGGATTTCGGGTTTTGGAAACGGGAAGAGACCATGGCAGCAGTATGGGCCGCACTGAGCCCCAACTGGATTTTAGCGGGTCCTCCCCCAAAGACCGCAACGTGGGCCATTAAACTGGGAGAGGGGGTCACCATAGAATAACAATCACTGGCTTTTATTTGACAACACTGGAAAAATATTGTGTCGACACATAAAAAAAGAAGTCAGCGGAGATCATAAACTATTTCTGCGTAAACGGAGCTATTCTGGTGCGGCACTAGGGAAAATAACACACATTGTTAAGTCTGAGGACTCAAAGGTTTTTGCCACATATTGTGATTGTAATCTTTCTACACTTCATTTAACATTCAGGGTGAGAAAGACCCCCCTTCACCCCCGCCCACTCGCCCTAAAACTTACCACTCCCTGCTTTTACTAAAGAGCCTTGATGTAGTCAAAGTAACATTAAGTTCATTTTCAGACCAAGCTTCAAAGTGGGAGCATTGTTTTTAATATTAAACGTGGTAATTTGTGCCCAATTACATAATTAAATGCGAAAACGATTACATTCATGAAACCGACTTCCACACTGCAGTTCTTGATCCGTGACCCCCACGTCTCCACAGAGAACGACTTACTCCACTGTTTATGCGATTTCAGATACCTTCTCAGGTTCGTGTTTGGCTTGGCAGGTATGTCAGCGTTTTCCATAGCAATTACAGGCTTGCAAACATTCTCAAATGGGGCCTTTGAAGCGATAACACTTTTCATTTCAGTGGGGATAAACTACAGCCAACCAAGGTGTACAGGAATGGTGTGACTGACTCAGCTGTAGGCAGTGTGTGCTTCACAGTTTGCTGGTCTTCTTCAAGTCTAAGTGCCTCTCTTTTACGTAAATGTCCAAACACACACATACAGACATGTCTAATCTGAACCACCAAAACATGCTTGTTGTAAGACAACTGTAAACATGAATGTAGTATGAATCGTGAACATACTGTATATCAACACACATCCTACTTCATGCTCCTTTCAGGGTCCAAGAATGTTTGGCACAATAAAGAGAGACCATCATTTTACTTTGTCACAATTGCACCACCTTAGCTGTTTAAGGAGTAGCCTTACCCATTTTTTTTCTCTAAAATAAAATACATATAGGTGATCTTCTCTTACTGAGTAGCAGCTTTGTCCTGGCATCTATAATCTACTATGCTGCGGAAATTTTTTTTTGGGGGGGTAAAAAATGCCAAAACTCAAGGCATAGAACCATACATTTACGAAGGAATTTGCAGTTTGTCGTCTGAAAGTTAAGTGGTCCATCTGTTTCTAGTTAGAGAGAGAGGAACGTAGTGTTGTGGTCACAGGGCCCTGCTGGCTTTAGAAGCACCCATGGCCGCGGTGATCCATCTATCCCCTCTGGAAACGTAGTGATACGGTTACATCTCCAAAAGGCAGACCCATGCCGGCCCTCAAATACCAAGCTGGAAATAGTTCCGCTGACCAGCAGAGTTAAAAGTGGTGGGTGATAGAAGGGGGGATCAAAGATATTTTTATTTTTTTGTTGGAGGGTGTTTGCTCATTTGCTGAGGGGGGGGCATACAGGGCATACAAGGCAAAAACACAACTGGGAGGTCAGTTTAGCAGCAACAGTAGCGAAACAGAAATCAGCACCACAGTGCTAATTAGCATCTCAGCACTAACTGCTAAATATTAAAACAATCAAAAATACAAAAAAGTATGACAACATAGCTGGCTTCCACCATTGGAAATGTGCTGTATTATTTTTATGCATAATTTATCATGCAATTTTTTATTGATTCATTCTAAGCGGGACACAGCCTGCTTCTTTCATCCAGCATCCCTCAGTAGCTTTTCCATACAGCCAGGAGTGATGTTTTATGGCACGACCAGGTGGAACCTTTTCCCTCCCGTGTGGCTTCTGCCCGGACCTGAGCCCGCGACTCTCTTTCAGTCCGTCTGGTGTAAACAAAACAGCTTGGCTGCTGTTCCATGCCATTTAAACATGTCCACCGGGTGTTTGGGTAGAGCACTTTGCCAGGCCAGATGCTGAACGGAGTGATTGTAGGAATGGAGGTACAGTGGGAAGGAGAGGTAGATGGGAGGGGCAGAGAAAGGGTGACATGGCTAGACTCGCTCATCTGCCTTTTGCCGGCCATATATGATGTAATGGCATACCATGGTGCTACTGATCAGTTGGTGCTATCGCTGTTAAATAAATATGATTCATTTTGGCATTAATAAAACTAGAAAGTTTTTTTTTTTTGGGGGGGGGGATTAGTTATTCTCAGTTCCCCTTCCAAACCAACCTCACCCCCACCCCCAACTGATGAGGAGAGCAATCCCATTACTAGACTGGAGCCAGTGGTGGCTTGAAAAGGCCCAGGACAATGAGCGATTCTTCACGGAACAAAACTACCACAATGGCCCCGCTTTGATCTCACCCCCTGCTCCCAGTGCCAATTGAACTTTGTCACCACGGAACTGTCACCCACAAGGGAGTCCATCTGAATGAAGCGGTCCACAGCAATTTACTCAATTTACTCCCGTCTGGCCTTTGAAGTGCCAGTCCTCAGTCCAGTTCCTACTTCTTCTGCCTTCTCCCCCCTGGCCAGCAGACCAACTGACTTCTAAAGGAAAGGAAGCCTTCATTTCTCACCCTCTCTCCCTCTCCTTCTCTATCTCTCATTCCTTCCACTCCCCTTCCGTCTTTCTATCCGTACCCCCCATCTCTCCACACTATTCTTCTTCATCCTCCCGTCCTAACCTCCTTCACCCCCTCCCATTTCCCCGCTGAGCACCGTACAAACGTGCAGATAATTAGTGCGGCCTGGAGCCAAGGCCTGCCGCCGTCAGGAAGAGGCCGGCCCCTGAGAAGGCAAACGGGAGCTCCAAACGGCGCGCTTCATTAATGTCCTCCTTCAAAGCACACTTTACTGACTCTGGGACCAACTCATTTACACATTGGGGGAAATTGCTGCCAGTCATGCGTGAGGCGCCTGCCATTTATGAATGGGGGGGTCACTGTCGCCCCCTTTCTCTGTTGAGTTGGAACTACAACTGCCATGGTTACACAAGTGTGTAAGCTTTAAAGAGGAAATGCAGACGTACATAAAGTTGAAATGGAAAAATGTCCAAAAAGATCCTTAGAAAAATAGACAACAGTAAGATACAAACACATAGCCAAATATCAACACATCTGTTCACACACACATCCATTCTCTTTCTCCCCCTTCTGCCAGTCTTCTTTCCCTCTCTCTGGACTCTGTTTCTCTTTCCTTTCTGCCTTATTTCTCTCTGTCTCACATCTCAGTTCTCACCTTCTCTCCTTTCCCTCTCTCTTCCCCTTTCCTTTCTGCCTCATCTCTCAGACCTTGCCTTCTCTCTTTTCCATCTCTCTTTCTCTGTTTTTTCTCTCTCCTTCTGCATCTTATCCCTCCTTCTCTGCCATCTCCCCTCTCTCCCTTCCTCTTTCTCTGTTCTTTTCTGTCTCTCCTTCTCCATGTAATACCTCCTTCTCTGCCATCTCCCCTCTCTCCCTTCCTCTTTCTTTGTCTCTCCTCCATTTAATCCCTACTTCTCTGCCATCTCCCCTCTCTCTCTTCCTCTTTCTTTGTCTCTCCTCCATTTAATCCCTACTTCTCTGCCATCTCCACTCTCTCTTTTTTCCTTCCTCTGTCTTTACCCCTCTCTGCTCCTTACTGCTGTTACTGGTTATTGTACACAAAGCCCACATGTTGAGCCCATAAGCTTTGCAGCCACTCACTGTGCTACTGAACTTAAGTGACTGCTTTCTGTTCTTTTTATAGAACTCTGCTGCCCCTGAGTACAGTAACTCGGCCAAACACTCGAGGACAGAGGGTGTCTTTCAGAGATGAAATACAGGCCTTCTATTTTCCATCTGAAAATGCAGAAATTGCGGCCATTTCTGTTCCATCGAGGCATGTAAGCGCAGACGTGACATAAGGGAACATGCAGCCCTGTACGTCTCTCTTTGCGAGAGCATCAGACTCGACGCACAGATTCCAGTGCTTTCACCCACTGGGCTTCAGTGAGTTTCTTCTGTGAGAGTAAGACAGAGAGGCTGGAGAATCCTAACTCTATTAACCAGTTGCACTCAGGATACCCAAGATACAAGGCTTCTTTTTTGTCAAAAGTCACAAAGTCATATATCCTGCAAACCAAATTCACTTTTTTGGATTGTTGGTTTGATAACATCTTAAGACCTGCCTGGCAACCACAGGGAAAAGCAACGGCTGCCGTAAGAGATCAGAAACGGTGCTGAGAAGAACGAGAAATGGCCAGAGACCGTAGAAGAGGAGCACATCTGCATTTTATCAGCCGTGCCCGGGGCTGGTGAGCAGCCCGAAAGTGCCGAGCCACACAGGAAAAACAGAAGGCAAAAGAGGAACAAGGCACCTGCATCGACAGCTAAGCTAGTGCGTGCTAAAGGGGAAGAGGAGGTGGACGCACCATATTCCTTAACCTTTGACCCCAGCTTCCTTTAAATAAACAGTTGCAGAGTGGTTCTGTATACTGAGGGTGAGTAGTCAGGAGTCTGCTTCCTATTGCATTGCGTTTACTTCACTCGTTTGGTTAATGGCTCCCTTCATCTGTTACTTATAACATGTTTCTTTTGCAGATGCCTTTGTCAGGCACATCTTTTCCCATTTCACCAGCATGACATTCAGCATTAGCTAGGGGTCCCAAACACAACGCCCCCTACTGTATAGCAGGCTAAAGATACCCCTCCACCAGACAGTTTACGCCATTCCCCAGCATCCATCCATAGCCTTGAGGCAGCAGAACCAGGATGGGGCAGTCTGTGGGGGGAGGATATGGGTAAGGGAAACTACCATGTAGACAGTTAAAAGAGTTTTTTTTTTTTTTTTTTTAATGAGCTCAAGCTCCATAGGTAAGATTTTGTATCCAGCATTCAAATTTACTGCTGTCAATTATGGTAAAGCAAAGCACACCTACCTCTCTGATGACAGAAGGCTTGGGTTGCAGGGCTGGAGCTGGCGAGGTGGTGGGGGGAGCCTGGTGCATTGTGGGAGAAATACCTCGCTTGCTCTTTTCCACCATGTGCTTCAGGTTTAAAGTGGGCACTTCATGTGGAGTTTCTTACCTTTGTTTGTATATTCAATTGCGTTCAATTGCATGCCATGTGACCGCATGAGCCACGCTTTAAAACAACGGCCGACAAATTTAATGAACAAATCATACTTTTAGTAAACAGAAGAAATAACACAGGCATTTTGCATTAACTCCTCTCAAAAGGACACTGATGTTCATATGAGGGCTGCCAGATCCCCACAGCCTGGATTTGGGTCTGATTCCACTACAGAAGATTATATATGCGTGCATGTTTGTGGCAATGTTTTTAATTAGACATCTAGTAATTGAACACGTACAACCCCCCCCACCCCCAACCACTGCTGCCTGAGGGGGACATTTATGGTATGCACACAAGAGGCATGTGATTGTCATGGCAACATCTTGGTTACATCACCACCCCTCCCCCAACAACCACTCGTACCCGTCCTGGGAGACACTGCCTCAGATTCTGTTGAACGCTTCATACAGCATGGCGCAGCACGGTTGTGATGACCGATATCACTTTTTGAGTGGTCCTACCTTGTGTTCCTTAGATCATTACATATGCAATTCTGGTCAGAGGGCCTTTTCAAAGGTAAAACAATCTGTCTCTTCTGAGATTACGAGGTACAGCCTCTCATCCATTACTTCACCTGGAGTCTATTTGTGAGCAGATCACAGCAAGGGGCATTTCGTTAAGTGAATCATGCTTACAGGAAGAAGACTTTATAGTTAAGGCTTTCTGTTATGCCAGCGCTGCTCTTTAAATGAACATTTTTTCCCTCTGGATTCGACGTTCCCAGGACAGGAGGCCACAGCTGAAGGGGGAAGGCAGACATGCCATACTGCTCTTTGAAGTCTCATTAATCTGTTCATTTTGTGAAAAAAAAAAAACACAGACCATCACAAAGACAGATTCTGAGCACAAATACATCATAGTCGAAGGGTAGAGTGGCACGGTCTGCCAAGCGCACACGTACGTAAAGATGTGGTCACTGCAATCTGACACGTCATCAAAGACACCGGATGTAAAAATGCAGGAAGATACACTGAAGCAGTGTCATCAAAGACACCGGATGTAAAAAT